>VMDO01014028.1:0-52311 GCA_007922755.1 Pedetes capensis | reverse complement strand
CACCCAGGTACTAACCAGGCCCGACCCTGCTTAGGTTCGGAGACTTGATGGGATCGGATGCCACAGGGCTATGGCTGTATATATATATATATATATATATATATATATATATATATATATATGTGTGTGTATATATATATGTATGTATGTATGTATCTGTGTTGTTGTTAGGTGCCATCGAGTCAGTATCCGACTCATAGTGACCCTCATAGGGTTTTCAATGGCTGAGTGCTTCGGGATTGCCTTGGGAGTGGATTGCTAGGCCCTTCTCCCATTTTTGCGGTGCTGGGAATTGGACTGGGGGCCTCAGAGACTGCAGCGCAGCACTCTACCCACTGAGCTAAATCCCAGCTGTATCTACACACACACACACACAAACACATTATATTACCATATATGTACATACACACATACTATATGTATTTATATATATATATATGTATTTTACATACATAAACATACATCTATCTATCTAACTATCCTATTCTATTGGATGTGCTCCCTGGAGAATCCTGACTCATATAAGTATCTTTCCATTCTTGGGTGTATTTTCTCTCTGAGTCGTCTTATCTTTTGCTTCTCTCACTCCCTGGGCTACCCTACTCTGACTAACCAAGCCCAGCTTAGAGCTTTGGGAACTTTGGATCTGGTTCTAAAGCAGGCAGAAGGCTGGAGGATCATTGGGTGTCAACTACATTTCATCTATAGTTCTGCTGCCAAGAACCTGTCATGGGAAAGCTAAGCATGGGGGTTTTCAGAAATGGAAGCCAAGCAGAGTGAGGTGTACTAAAAGGGAAAATGAAGTGACATGAGGTATTGTAGGGTGTGCTTTGGGACTGAACTAGATGAGAATGGGTAGTTGTGGCCTGAAGGTGAAGAAACTGCAATAGTGGGAATGGAAATAGAAGGGTACAATCCAAAGATAGAAAAGTCAGAAGTTTGAGATACTTAATTAAATACATGCCATGGAATTTTCAGTAGCATCATATGGTTGTGAAAGCTGGATGTTGAATAAGGGAGACTGGAGAAGAATCCATGCTTTCAAATTATGGTGCTGGAAATGAATATTGAATATACCATGGACTGCCAGAAGACCCAACAGATCCGTCCTAGAGGAAGTGCAACCAAAGTGCTCCTTGGAAGCAAGGATTACTAGACTGCATCTTACATATTTTAGATGTGTTGTCAAGAGGGACTAATCCCTGGTGAAGAGCATCATGTTTTGGAGATTGATGGATCAAAAACAAAACAAAGGAAGACCCTTGACCAAATAGATTGACATAGTGGCTACAACAATGGGCTAAAACAGGAAAACCAATTGTGTACCTGGCACAGAGTTAGGGAGTGTTTCATTCTGTTGCACATAGGGTTGCTATGAATCAGACCCGACTTGATGACACCCAAAACAACAACTAGATACAGGAATTTGGATAGCCTTTCATTTATTCTGTAAGCAAATATAACTTAATACATGGCAGGAGGTGAACAGAAACGGTCAGGACCAAATTCCTGTCTTTATGGTGCTCATGGTCCAGCAGAGTAGATGGCATGAAACACACCTGGTGGGTTTGCAATGTCAAGAGGAGAGGGGTTGACAAAGGGCAGGGAGGCCAGAAGAGGCCATTCTACTTGGTATCCTTGGGGTGAATTGGGGACAGTGTACATGGAGTGTTCCACAAAATCCCATAGACAAAGGTGAATGCATTTAGTTGTATATAAAAGGATGAATAGAAATTCTCCACCCCAAAAGATGGACAATGTGTTCTAGGCCAGGGAAAAGTTGAGAACTTTGATGGGGCTGGGAAGAGGGAGCAGCTTGGTGTTGGGATGTGGAGAGTGAGTGTGGTGGGGATTAGAATAGAGAGGCCCCGTGGGGAGGCTAGGGGAAAGGGTATTTCATACCCCCCTGTGGACTTTATCCTATGACAGATGAAGCCTCATTTAAGGATTTTATGGGTATTTGGGCAAGGTGCCATGGCTAGATTTATGCTTTTTCACAAAGATAATTCTGACCACTGTGTAGAAACTAACTGGAGTGGGGAGAAGCTGGATAGTGAGAGAGCCCTCTATGAGGTCTATGCACATAGGAGACTTCTGGTTGTTCCTTGGGCCTGGGAGGGGTGGGTGATGGAATAGGCAACTCCAGGTGGAGCTATGCAGACCAGACAGACTGAGAGATGCACAAATACCATGACAACCACTTACCATGGAAAGCTTCCTCTATCTATTGCATAGCCCCGTATCATTTCTCCTGAGAACACACTTCAATCCCTCAGACATCAATTGCTTTCTCCCACATATCTCCATGATGAGGAGAAGGCAAACAACTTTGTTACATTAGGAAAATGAAACCAAAATGTTAAATTAGGAAAAGGATAAGGTATTCTTCAGTAAGGAACATTAAATTCTTGTGAATTCTCCTAACAAATCAAGACAAAAGCATGTAGGTAGGCTGAGGGTTATAGGGCAAAAGCAAGAAGCCATCTAGGATGGGAGTGTGGGCCACATGGGTGGCGGTTTACAGGAGAGCACCTGAGAGGCAAGAACGGGACAGCTGCACGAGGCCAAGAAGAGTGTGTCTGGAGCAAGCTTTACAGGTGGATATTTTGTAAACTGAGTCATGAAAGAAGCCTCCTGTTATTTATGCCCTTTATGTTTCATGCATCCTAGCTCCATAACAACAGCCAAAATTAGCATAGTGCTTACTTCATGCCACGCAGTTCTAAGTGCTTTACCTTTATTAGTTGACCTAATCCTCTCAATGTACCTGCAGCCATACCACTGTGGTGGCCGATCCTGTCAGATCTTGGAAGCTAAGCAGGGCTGGGCCTGGTTAGTACTTGGATAGAAGAAAGCCTGGGAACATGAGGTGCTGTAGGCTTGGGAGAAGGAACCAGCAATGCACACCCCCCCCACCAAATCAGCCATTGATAACCCTATAAGTAGCAGAGAAGCACTGACAATAGTGTTTTACCTGTTGTATGTAGGGTCGCTTTGAATTGGTCACCAACTTAACAGCACCTAACAACAACAATACAATCCTCAATAATTGATGAGATCAGAACACTATCTTCATTAGAAAGATGAGAATACAGACACAGAACAGTGCAAGTCTGAGAAGTGACAGACTTAAGATAGGAACACAGTCAGTCTAGCCCCAGGGCTAACTTTTTTAATCATTTAATATACTGCCTCTGCACGTTAAATTCCTCAATAAAACTTTGTTTGCAGAGTACTTGTATTTTAAATCATTTATTTCTCATTATGACATTCATCCATGTTCTATAGGAGGAAATTAGCTGGCACAATTCAAGGCAAATGGAATAGACAGAGGTTCAACATCTGGTCATTGTTAGTTGATTGCATATTTGTCATCCTCAATAGATTTTTAACTTCTTGAGGCTCAAGGTCATACATTCTCTGTCTCTCTCCTAACAGCTGGTAGAGGTCATTGAATTTGTCTATTAGTCTATTCTTCACTATACTCTCCAACCCAACTTAATAGTCCTAAACAGTTTCTGGGGATGGGATTTAGCTCAGTTGGTAGAGTGCAGCTCTGCAATCTCTGAGGTCCTGAGTTCAGTTCCCAGCACCACAAAAATGGGTGAAGGACGTGGCAATCCACTCCTGAGGCAATTCTGAAACAGTTAGCCATTGAAAACCCTGTGAGAGTTGTTATGAGTCAGACAGGACTTGACAGCACCTAACAACAACAACAACAACAGTTTCTGTCCACAGCCATACCACCCTGGCATTGGATCCTATCTGATCTCAGAAGCTAAGAAGGCTCAGGCCTGGTTAGTCCCTTGGATGGGAGACTACCTGGGAATAGTGGGTGCCATAGGCTGGGAAAAGGACCCAACAGCCCACTTCTGAAACAATCAGCCATCAAAAAACCTATGAGTAGCAGAGAAGCACTGACAATTGGGCATAGCATAACATCAGGGAGTGTTTCATCTGTTGTACACAGGGTTGCTATGAATTGGACCCAACTCAATGGCACCTAACAACAACAACAACAACAAAACACAGTTTCTAAGCACTCCCAAAGCTTGTCTTCAAGTTGCTTCCTCTGCCACCCTCCAGTGGTATGGAACTGATGCTGGCAAAAGGTTGACCAGCCAAGGACAGTTTTCCCATCCCCCTTGCATTCTAGCAGGGCCATTCAGAATTCTGGCAACAGGAGTGAATGGAAGAGCCACTCAGGCTAATGGAGACTTTACTGAAAGGAAAATAATTTTTTGTTGTTGTGTTAAGCTGCTGTGTTTTGGGGAGGTCACTTATTATAGAAATTAGTCTACCCTTATGAATACACAGTGGTTTCTTTAAATAATAATAATGATAAACGGAGTCTTGCTTCACATTTGGCCTGTGGCCATGTAGCCTGCCTCTTGGGCTTGTCATTGTCTTGATCAGTTCAGTTGTCACCATCTTGTCCTCACTGAGCCATTAGGACACATGGGAGCCCATGTTCTGAATGTTGGAGAGAATGGCAGCCCCACAGTGCTTCCCTGCTAGACAAAGGGCCATTGTATAACCGGCCATTATTCCATTCCTCTTGGTGCCATTCTGCCTCCTGTTCTTTTTTTGGCTGGCCCTGTGAGGGGAACTTTTTGTTTAAATCCACTGTCCATTCTTCCCCCCAGGTATTTTTGCCTTTAAAATGCGTTTGGTCTTTGAATTCAGACCGATCATAGATTTTTGCCAAAAGAATAATCATCTACTTGCAGCTCAGCTGGTCACTTCATTTCTCTGGCTAGCTGAGGAAAGTATTATTATTAGACAATTTTTCTTCCCTCAAAGGGGAAAGAGCAACGATTTGTTCCTCTGTTCAGGTCTCAAAAGAAGGCGAAAAATATACTTTTTCTGATGGCTTTTGTGTCTGAACACACCACATAGTGGAGGAGGAAGCAGGCATTGCCCAGGATGGCAGGTTTACTGGTTGAGATCATACACGAGGAGCCCTCTCCTGCTGCAGCTTTGCAGCTGGTGTCCTCCAGGGCTCCTCAGCATGCAGCCATTATGAACTTTCACAGAAGGCTCCAGGAACCATGTGGCAGAGCCGGCAGGGAAAATCTCCATATTCTTTACACGCTCCTGCTGAGCGCAGCTTCTGCAATGTCTTTTTCCCCCTCAGTAATTATTTCTTACATTTGAACAGTACATTGTCTGCTAAAGTGATTCTGTGTGGCTCATCCCACAGGATAGTCACACAGCTGCCCTACTGCTGAAGCCAGTAAGTAGAGTAGATGACATTACCCACACCTACAGGAGAAGAAACTGAGGAAAGATATATTACTCAGCTTCCAAGATAGGGTAGCAACTAGAATCTCTTACCCTTTCTTCTCACTTCATGGTGTCACTTCTCATAGAAAATGAAATTAATGCTTTCCTTATGTGTGTGAGTTTCCTTTAATTGGAGTCTTCAAGTTCCTCCTCCCTCCCCCTCTTGCCACTCTCCCTCTCCCCACCTCCTCCTAGAAGTACTTGGGGTTTGAAGCCTTTTGGGTATTTGGCAAGCACTCCACCACTGAGCAGCACCCAAAACTGCTTTTTTAATGTTTTATTTTGAGACAAGTTCTTGCTAACTTGCACAGGCTATCTTTGGCCTCGAACCTGCAATCCTCCTCTCTCAGCCTCCTGAGTCTCTGGGATTATAGATGCGTAACATGGTGCTCAGTTTGAAAAGTCCCATTATAATTGTTGCATTTCCATTTCCCAAATTGCAATTAGGTATGCCTAAGGTGTTTCAGGCCTGCAGCTGTAGCCCTGTGGCATCCGATCCTGTCAGATCTCAGAAGCTAAGCAGGGTCAGGCCTGGTTAGTACCTGGATGGGAGACCATCTGGGAACACCAGAAGCTGTAGGCTTGGGAGAAGGACCTGGCAACCCCCTCCCAAAAATCAATCTGCCATTGAAAACCCTATGAACGGCAGAGAAGCACTGACAATAGTGTTTCCCCTGTTGCACAGAGGGTCGCTATGAGTCGGATACCGACTCGATGGCACCTAACAACAACAACAAGGTGTTTCAGGGGTCCAGGATTTAGTTCAGTTGGTAGAGCGCCACTCTGCAGTCTCTGAGGTGGCAATCCACTCCCAAGGCACTTCCGAGACAATCAGCCATTGAAAATCAGCCATTGAAAACCCTATAAAGGTCGCTATGAGTTGGACAGGACTTGATGGCACACAACAACAACAAGGTGCTTCAGAACCTGTAGCTGTACCACTGTGGCATCCAAGATCTCATCAGGTCTCGGAAGCTAAGCGGGGTTGGACCTGGTTAGTACTTGAATGGGAGGCCACCTGGAAACACCAGGTGCTGAAGGCTTGGGAGGAGGACCCGGCAATCCACTCCCAAAAAACAATCAGCATTGAAAGCCCTATGAATAGCAGAGAAGCATGACAATATTGTTTAGTCTGTTGTACATAGGGTGGCTATGAGTTGGACACTGACTTCATGGCACCTAACAACAACAACTAACAAGGTGTTTCAGAGTAATGTATATGTATTTAACAAGAAGATGAAATTTCTATTAGCAAACATATGACAAAAATATTTATAGATGAAATAGTAATGGCTTGGACTTACTTTAAAATAATACAGTGGTGGGGGGAGGTGGTGGATGTAGATGGAACAAGACTGACCTTTCATTGTTCATTATTGGAGTTGCTGTTAGGTACCCCAGGGTTATTATATAATTCTCTGCACATTTTAAGTATTACACAATTTTAAGACAAAGTAGTAAACATTTAAAGATACATTGGCAGGTAGAGAAGTGGGTGCCTTTGGAATCTTCAGTTAGAAGTAGCAGACTACTGTGAGCAAATTAAAGAGAGTACTAGCTGAGAGGATCCCTGTGACCACCAGCACTAAATGCTGACTACTGTTTCATTTTAACTTTGGGAAAGACACTTCCACATACTTAATGAAGTAAAGAGGTAGTAAGTCCTTCTTGCCCCTATAAGCTTTCACTGTTGCAAACAATGCTTTATTTAAGCTTTTAAGTTACATTAAATATTTTCATGAGATGCTGCTGCTGCATATTTATTTGAAAAATGTATTATTAGTACAAAATGGGCTATTTTAGATCCAGTCCGTCCTGGGAACTTTTATTCCTAAAAATGCTCTGTTGGGGGAAAATAGTTGGAGGGAAAGGAAAAGTCCCTGGGAATGTGAAAAGGAAAGAAAAGCGGCCGGTGAGTAGATCACACTTGAACATCAGGAAGAGGAAAGTTAGGGCAGAGCTCGGGGAGCTACGGGCAGAGACGGGAAGGGTGCCCTTGGCCACCAGCATTGACTACCTGTGACCTTGAGCAGAAGCCAATATCTCCAGACATGCAAGGTTCAAAATTCCCAGAGTCAGTTCTGCCACATAGGGCTAAACCATTTAAATATGTTGGTTATCCTACTGGCAAAATATAGGTCAGAAATTTTGGTGCAGATGTTCTTCTGTGGCTTCAGGCAAGTCTGGTAGGTGCTGAGAGGCTGGACCCTGAGAAAGCTACATTCTGAACTCCTATGAATTCTTGTTTCCTTGGTTCTAGAATTTAAAAGGATGAATATTTATGAAAACAGTTCATCCGGCAATATCCCTGTCTTGTGTTCTGGGAATCTGTGGGTATCTACAGACAAGGAGAGCACTGACATTGACTCAGCAGCTTAGGAGGCAAGATTTTAATCAAAAACTATTCAAATCTTTTTTGTTCTCCTTTTGCCCACATGCATTTTTTGATTCTTTAACTGAAACCCACGAGAATAATATTTGTTTTCTCCCAGAGAAACTAGTCTTAATTGAATTGCATAGGCCACTGTGACATTTTGTAGGGGGTGGTTTCTGAATTGAACCTGCAGAAAAAGGCCTCAGGACACTCCGAGGGAGGCCTTGGCACCCAGGTTCATGGGCTCTGACAGGTGCCAGGCATATTGGTGGCAAACTCTGACTCTCCATGGGTTACCTGCAAACCGCCTTAAATGCATGCACACCCATCATCTCTTGTCATTCTCCAATGACGTGAGATGTCTCAAGTGAGCCTTACCACACTTATGTAGAAGGTGGAATAATTAAAGCTTAGGGAGGTGGCAGATAGCCAAGACCTCATTTCTCAGTTCCCAGGTCACCCCATGAAGCATGCTGCTGTCCCATCCACAGCATGGCTATCCTCTTGTGCCTCTGACTGTAGACTTACTCCCCAGCAAATCCATCTTCTCACTCTCCTTGGTTACAAGAGGATGGCACAGAGACCACTGTGCAAATGAATGGCTTTGGAACCCCAACATCATCACATCACTAGTATAGCCACCTGCACTTAGGGAAGCTGTGCCCAATACCAGGTTGGCTGTTATCTAAATATCGAATGTGGTACCTGGGGAAAAAGTCACTCTGCATCCTGGTGAGCCCTTGTCCTAGACTTAATTCATCCTAAACCCAGATGAGAGTCTTCTACTTCATCACTTTCACAGAACATGTCAGAAACAGCCTAATGTTGTTTCTTGTATTCATAAACCTCAGTCTCACCTTTGAGGAACCATTTCAGAGAAAAAGAAAAAGAACTAATGAGAAGGTTTGCACCTTAACTTGGAGTCCTCCATTCAAAATTTGGCTCTCCTACTTAACAGATGCCAAACCTTGGGTGAGTTACTCTGAGTCTCAGTTGCAACAACTGTAACAAATAAAAAGAGTGAGAACCTTCAGAAAGTTGCTGTGATACTCAAAAGGGGCAATGCATGTGAGATACCTTGGAAACTGTAACCAAGATAATTACAATAATCACAATATTATTATATTTTTGAAGAAGTAAGAAGTTGGGATGGTTTCTCTCCCCTTCTGAGAGAATGAGGCACCTTGAATTAAAATGAAAGCAGAAACTTTCTTGGTGAGAGAGAATATTAAAAACATGGTAGGCTCAGAGCTGACCTTTGATCATAGTAATATGAAAGTGACATGTGGAAATTGAAAAGTAAGAAGATGTATAAAAACAAACCAAAACCAAGACCAACCAACCAAACAACAAGATGCATCACTGCCTAGTGCTAAAAAACAGAGGGCTAGATTTTGGGTTAAGTCATTTGGTTGAAATGCTTGTCCTTAGAGAATGATTCCATGTCAGACCAGTTCCAGAGGCTATGATGTACGTGGAAGGCAGCTGGCTCCTTTAGCCCCTAGCATAAAGAGAACTTGGCTTATGCAAAGATGGGTAGATAGAAAAACTTGGCCACTGCATGGCACTTCAAATATAAGGAAGATTATGGAGAGACAAGAACAGGAGACCCTGAGGGAAGATCAGAGAGAGATTGTTACAGGTGGACACACTTCTTTAGTACCTCTGGAAAGGTTTTGAACGTTAGCTCAGACCCCAGCATTTTATACATGTGAAACATCAGCCCCTGTGATACGTATCTCTCATTCTGAGGTCAAGGTCGATCAACACATACTGACTGAGCACCTTCCGTACCAGACGCAATTCTAGCTTTGTGGGAAGAGGAAGGAACAGGGCCAGCATGGTTCTGATTTTAATGGACTGTGCAATCTGTTAGGACAACCATTTTAATTTGAAGCTAGGGTGAAAACACACATGGGGCTATTGCTGAGGGGATGAGAGCTTTGCAAGGACAAGCTTCTTTTGGAAGTGGCTCATTTTAGGGAATTGCTAATGGTGAGCTTAGATGTAAACCTAGGGGGCACATGCTGCTAGAGACACACTCTTGGCTAATTATGCTGTACTATATCATGGAAAGGGTAAAGAAATCATGCCTTCATTGTCTACTGGTATTCTTGTATCTTAGGTGCAACTGCTATAGCCCTGAGGTGTCTTCACTTTCTTGGCCAACCTATGGAGGGCCTGGTTTATGCCAGTCACTGTGGTAACTGCTGGGACTAAAACAATGACTTAGATTCAACCTCTGCTCTCAAGGACCATAATCTAGGGAGAAGAGAGAAAATGGCAATTTGGTGTGTCATAAACAGTGACACAGGTGAAGAGGTGGCTATAGAAACCTAGTAAAGGGGCATCTAGCTGCTTTGTGTGTCTCAAAGACTTTAAAGAAAAAATAAATCTTTCTTGCCAAGTCTTATCGGTGCATTTATATTAGAATAAAAAAGGAGATCAGGGAAGGGAAGGGAGGGAAGAGCCTATTCGTGGTTAGAGCATCTGATACCAAAACCTGCAAATAAGAGGAGTCTTGTCATTTTCTAGTATTCATAGCAAAATTATCATGGGTGGAGCAGGGGGATGAGGAGTTGCAAGAATAGAGTCCGATATGGGAGCAGGAGTCAAGTGAGGAAGACTCTCATTAAGCCATTCTGGGGAATCTGGACTTTGCTTTGGGGAAAAATAAGGAACTCTGAAAAGTTTAAGCAAGGTGGGTGGGAGGGTTGAAAAAGGCAAATGATGAATTCAAGGGCTCTGAAGGATGTTACTTTTAGCATCAGGCAGGTCAGGGTCTCTGTCTTTGCTGTGCTGCTTATAGGCTCTGTGACTTTGGAACCACAGCTTTCCCCTCTGTAAAATGAGGATAAAATGTTACTTCCTAATAAGGCTAGTGTGAGGACCAAATGAGATGTTGCAAATGCACATAAAGTTCTTAATACAGTGCCTACTACAAAGTACTTAATCAAAAACAGGTGAAAAAACCAGCGAGACTTTCCATAACCTCCAGTCATGTTAACAATACCTTTTCCTACGCCCACATTTCATATTATCCTTCTTAGAATAATGCTCTTAGTTTGAGATTCTGGCTTCCTTCCCAAACATCTACTTTATTGGCATGACTAGAAGGTGAAAAGAAAACAAGGGGACAGTCACTCTCCTTGTTCCATTTCTGTTTGAGACTGAGATAAGTTAGAAACATTTTCAGTCTAGCCAACTCTGAGAAAGGAAAGTGTGAGAAAGTAGCTTGGGAGAGAGGAAGGATTTTTTCTCTTCTTCCTCTGTCGCTGTGTAAAACACAACTCTGGTACTTTGTAGGCCCATGATCAGTGCTGAATAGGATTGTTACTGATATGGTAGAGTTTGGAGGCTGCCAACCCAAAAGTAGACCAAGAAAAAAAGTTCACAGGGGAGATCTAAATCTATTTTAGATTTAAAAAGAAATGTCTGATGACAGCTGTGGAACATCCAGCTTCTGTGTTTAATGCTTGCCTGTCTAGACATCCAGCATACCTTTCCAAATCAAGCATCCCCCTGGCCTCTCACCACCTCGCCATACACACTTGCATCTCTTGTGTATGATTGGCACCATTAGGGAAACCTCTCCAGGGATGGGGCATACCAGCTAACACCTTTAAGAGAGCTTTCATCTTTTATAGCTTGCTCTGGCTCTACCAAATATCTGTAGAATATTAGCTTATTGACAAAGTAGGAGCAAAGGAAAGCGAGTTTATAAGTGGATAGTCATTTTACTTTTCCCTTGTCTGGAACTCAATCTGAACCATAAAAACTAGCAGCTGTTCCTGTTTATGCTGAGGCCCAGTAAGTGTCCTGAAGAGAAGGGTTTTATTCCAGATAAATGGAGTTCCTTTATTGGAAGCCTTGAGCAATGAAATTTAAGGGACGAGAAGCAAGTTCAGTGATATCAAGAGCCCAATAAATGTGTACTGATGAGTTAGGTTGAGTATGGCACCAAGGAGAAGTATTTTGACCCTCTCACTCCTGGCTGTTTTTTTTTTTCCCCCACATTTCTTTCCCTTTGTGTTCCTGTCTCCACCTTCACTATTTATTTTGTGGGACTGTTCTTGAGAGGGATTTATTTCATGTCAAATTTTCCACCTGATCTCATGTTATCCTTTTAATGTCTTTCTGTAGGCTCTATTTTGCATCACAGTGATGCCACTGCCATTATAGGAAAGAAGTAAAAAAACCCAATGCAAAGGAGAGTTATGGGATTATATTAGGGAAACATGAAGTGACACCACAACTTAATAACTTGGCAAATATGGTTGTGCATTGGACTATGACCTAATGTGAGTACAGAGGTATGGGGTCCAGATGACTTACTTTAACATTTAGAGACTTAGGAGTGGTTAGAAACTGTGGTATGGCCCTTAGCCTTGGGTCATGGTTTTGAAAATGTTGGTTGATGGATGGTTGGGTGGTGAAGACAATGCCCCTAGAAACAATATTTGTTTCCAGAGGCAAAATCGACAGAAAGAAAAGCTAGGAGGGTGTCTACTCCTAGGCTGTGGGCTTGTGTGTGATTACTCTGCAGAGAGGGGCACCAGGTAAAAGTTGTGGGAGAAATTTCCATGGAGAAAGGGGGTGACAAGGGAAGTCTTAGAGGTGGCAAGGAGAGGAGAAGGGATGTTCCTATGATAGAGCCAAAGCAGGAGAATTCCAATGAGTAGCTGGCTGGCTGGGACCAACGGGGAGAAAAGACTCTTTCTCTCACTCCTCGATTCACTAGTGAGCTCAGTACCAAAGTAGGTGGAGTGCTAGTTGAACCTGGAGAGACAAGGGCTTCTGTATCCCTTGGTTGCCCCCACTGTCATATGGCAGCAGGACTGGAGAAGTGTCATGGGAAGTGGCTTCAAGAGCAGTGGACATCCGTGAGGAGAATAGGACTGCCTTTGGACACAGGTGACCTGCCTCCAGGAATTTCTGATGTAACTCAAGAGGCCCCATAAGGGGGAAGTGAAGGCTGACATTATTGGGGAACAAGGGGGTATGGAAGAAGCCATGGGCTTTATAATTAAATTCACTGTTACTTCAAAATGATCTGTTGGTACTCTCCCAGGGGAGTGTGAGGAAATTTAGGTCATATATGTAGGGAGATAGGGCTGGGATTTAGCTCAGTTGGAAGAGCGCTGCTCTGCAGTCTCTGAGGTCCCGAGTTTGATTCCTAGCTCCCCCAAAATGGGAGAAGGACATGGCAATCCACTCCCGAAACAAACAGCCATTAAAAACTCTATGAGGGTCTCTATCAGTTGGATATGACTCCATGGCATCTAACAACAACAACAACATGTAGGGAGGTAGTGTGCCATTAGCAACTAATACATAGTTTGACCAAATGTTAAGACAAGAAGCACCTTCTTTAGTTGTTTTATTTTGGTTTGTTCATATTTGGTTTGGTCAATATTCCAGTCATATTCTCTTCTCTAGAAACTTCCATATTGGAAACTTAAAAATATTGCCATGATTTCTCTTTGAAGCCCCTCAATTCTGTTTACTTCACACCTGCACAACTTCATTCCTTATGTTTTTTTTGAATAGCATGTTTTAAATCACTGATTGGTTTTGTTTGACCAAATCTGTTGCCATTGAATTATCTTACAGGATTCTTGTGCACATATTATACAAGCATTTATAATAGATTCTCACTGAAATCTCAAGTAACATTTATCACCCTAGGGCCCACTCCCTATTCAGTTGTTATGATTGTAAGAGGTAATTTTCAATATAAAACAAATGGATAGAAGTATAAATGTGAACCAAGGAGCCCAGACTCAGGGTTTTTGTCCCATTTCACATTTAGAGCTATGTGAGTCCTTATATGCTATAACTTGAACCTCAGTTTCCCCATCTGCAGAGTTGGGCTAATAAAGTTCTCCACATTGTGAGGATTAAATGAGAGACTGTTATCACAGCACATAGCAGAGGTGGGCACAGAGGGAGGCTCAATGGTAGATCCTGAATGAAGCAAATAGTAATAACCCTGTGCTATAGGTAAATGTTTTCATACCCTAAGTCAGGATGGTAGTAAAATTCATTATGAATCAAAATTCAGGGGAAATATATTATGTTCCCCAGTGGATGATACTGATGAACTCTAGTTTCTGTCCTTGGAAAGGATGGCCTTTTATAGTTAGATGATGCTTTACAAGTGGTCAGGAGGGACTCTAACACTGAATTGAACCAACACAGTGATCTAATATTATGTCCTTGAAATGGTTAAAATTTGTAGGGTTATGTTATATTCTATAATATTCTAGCAATCTCTAGAATCAAGAGATGCTGTGCTAAAGTTTAAAGAGGATGGGCTTGGATCCAGACACAGTTTCTGGGGTCAAAGCCTAGCTTGGCAATATACTAGTTATACTGTAGACATATTATAAAACCTCTCTGAGCCTCATTGCTTCATAAAAAGAGGTTATAATGCCTGGCACCTTTCAGAGTTCTTTAAGAGGTTATCATAATTGCTCAGTACATCTTGGCTTCCTTTCCACTTTACTTCTATATTTTAAATTCTACACCAACATGGCAGTGTAAGTTAATCAATTATTAGAATATGAGAGCAAGGTGTACTGTGATGCACTAATAGGACACTGATGAATTTGCATTTTTCTTCATAGTCTAATGAATCATCTGGAACTAGAAGTCCCTTTAAGACTTCCAGATGGTGAGTGATAAGCACCAAATAATTCTGCTTTGTGTGGTTATTCTTTGGAGGAAGAATTACTAAAGTATTTCATGAGTTGTTTCAGATAATATGTGGTCAGTGAAGTTCTTGGGCATGGGGGAATAAGGTGCTGCTCTTTACTGAGCAGCTCCTATGTGGCATTCACTGCTGAGTGATTTCCATGAACTAGTTTTGATTCTCACAATAACCTTGAATTCAGGGTCTGTTCCAACATTTATAAAGTGTACACCTTTGGGCAAATCATTTAGCCTTTCTGACCTTTCAGGTTTTCATCAGAACAGAATAATAATGTCTACCTTATGGTGTTGGAGGTGAATATTGGACCACCAAAACAGCCAACAGATTCCTCCTAGAGGAAGTGCAACCAGAGTGCTCTTTGGAAACAAGGATGGCTAGATTGCGTCTTAGGTATTTTGGACATATTGTCAGGAGGGACCAGTCCCTGGAGAAGCACATCATGTTTGGGAGAATGGTAGGTCACCAAAAAGAGGAGGTTCCTCAACTAGATGGATTGACACAGCGGCTACAAAGATGGTCTTGAACATAAAAAAGATCTTGTGAATGGCAGCATTGGGTAGTGTTTTGTTCTGTTGTACACGGGTCACTATAAGTCAGACCTGACTTGATGGCACCTAATGACAACAACCTTATGTGTTGTGAAAACCAGATGAAATAATGTCATAGTGCTCCATAAACTACAAATGCTATATGTTGTTGTTAGGTGCCATCAAGTCAGAATCCTACTCATAGTCACCCTACATACAACAGGCAAAACAGTATTGTTAGTGCTTCTCTGCTATTCACAGGGTTTTCAATGGCTAATTGTTTTTGGGGAGTGGGTTGCCAGGTCCTTCTCCCAAGTCTACAGGACCTTGTGTTCCCAGGTGATCTCCCATCCAAGTACTAACCAGATCTGACCCTGCTTAGTTTCTGAGATCTGATGGGATGGGATGCCATAGTGGTACAGCTGCAAGCTAAAGTGCTATACAGTGTTAGCTATTGTTATGAATTAAAAGAACTCTCAGAAAAAGAAATCTGGCCTGTGGCCTAGCATGTTTTGTTGTCTATAAAAGGCCTTAGTCACTGAAGATGGTGATGGACACTGATAATCCTAGTGACTTGGGAGGCTAGGATTGTGAGTTCAAGGCCAGAGGCAGTGTGTGTAATTTAGCAAGACCCTATCTCAAAATAAAAAATAAAAAATGGGCCAAGGGTGCAGCTCAGTGGTAGAGCACTTGCCTAGTGTGTGCAAAGCCTGGTTCAACCCCTTAGTGCTGAAAAATTATAATTAAAAAAAAAAGTGCTACTCATCTCTATCTTTGACAGCAGTCCAGGAAGTGGCTAATCATTTACTGAGTGTCTAGTACATTCCAGATATTCTCAGGAGGCTGTCACTTACTGGCTGGGGTTCTGGGTATCAGTGGCTGACTTCTGTACAACTTTATAACTTCTTATACCTTTGAGTTGTCATTTTCAAAAATGAAATATAAATAAAAAAAGATCAGGAAGAGCTACATGAACAGCAACCTTAACTCCAACATTGGAGTCTGTTACAGGAAGGCCTGTGACCATGACATCAAAGTCCCCAACTCTTTCATTTTTAATAACAAAGATTTTCTTTTCTTAAGAAAAACATCCATAAGGTAGCATCTCTTCTCTGTCTCATCCCTTGATGAGGACCAAAATAAGCACCTTTCTCTTGAACATGATTTTCCCCAGTTATTTATTTATTGAGAAAATTGTCCTCCAAAGCATTTCAATCAACCCCCCTTTCGAATTTCCCCTCTGCAGTGTCTGCTCAGCCACACGACATGCATGCCACTGCAAATTGCTCATAACTGAAGAATCAGAACCCTTGCTGTAGCTTATTTTCTTTGCTCCACTTCTTGGTGCTTTCAAAATCCTGGCATTGACAGCATGAGAGGTGAACTTTTTTCTTTCTCGGCTTTGGGATAAAATATGCTTTGCCTAAAGCATGCTCTGGGCCTTTTTCTTTGTAACTTCAAGATGGAAAGAAAGAGCTAAAAACAGACTGACAGCGACGTGGGCGTGTTCTTGGCTCCCAGGTAGTAAGCTAGGGCCTTACTGATTTTACTGGCAGAGCTGTCATCCTCCTGGTGCATGGGTGGGGACAGCCCTAGCTTCCTATAGGAATAGAGCCACAGGGTGACAACAATCTTGTGAAGAAGTGAGGCAGTTTCTGTGGTTACAACAGCTGGGGTCTTCCTTGACTTGTCTCTTGTTCTCAACCCTTATTACCCAAAAGTCTGATCACTTCTTGGAAATCTGTCTTGGATCCTCCTGACTTCTCTATTTCTAGTTTTATTCTGGTCAAGACTTTTGCTCACTTCATGACTGAATAATTACAGTGGCCTCTTCCACTGTGCCCATTTCACTAACCTCTCTCTTTTCTAATCTGTCCTGGATACATACCTTCAAGAGAATGCTCTGAAAACATGACTTCCCAGTCTTGTGTTATGGGTTGCAGTGGTTTTCTGTTGTCAATTACTATGAATTTACAATCCTCTGCCTCACCTTTAAAGGCTCTTCTGGTGAAGAACCTGCAGCAGTAGCACTGTAGCTTCTGATCCCATCAGATCTCAGAAGCTAAGCAGGGTTGGGCTTGGTTAGTACTTGGATGGGAGACTGCCTGGGAACACCAGGTGCTGTAGGCTTGGGAGAAGGACCTGGCAACCTGCTCCCAAAAATCAATCCACCATTGAAAACCCTATGAATAGCAGAGAAGCATTGACAATAGTGTTTCACTTGTTGTACGTAGGGTCACTATGAGTTGGATACCGACTCAATGGCACCTAACAACAACAATCACCTCATGAAGAAGGCTCATTTCTGTTGAATTAAGGTCCAGTCTTGGGTTCCATTCTTGGCTTTGCCAAGTCTCAGTTTTGTCTTTGGAAAAGTCACCTCCCTACTCTGAATCTCAACTTCTACATTTACAGAATGAAGAATGCAGTAGACTCATTAGGGATTATCTGCCTAATTCATAATGATCTAATTCTTTAAGAAATATCATATTCCTCTCTTCTCACTTCCCTTTTTCTTTCTCTTCCTTTCTGTTCATTTTATACACATTTCAATTTGAGATTTAAAAAATTGAGGTCTTTAAGAAATTAGTTGAGTTATACAGAGTTTGCATTCCTACATTATATCTTCAAAGTCTCATGTAAAAGGAATCATGTCCCCTAAGCAAGGTTCAGATGTCAGAAACTTCCAACTAAAGTTGCTCTCTGGGGAAGGAGGTAGGAAGGGAGAGAGAAGAATTTAAAAAAATCATTGGGACTATGTCAAAGCAGGGATCAAGCAGACTGCTGCTGATGAAATGAATAGCTCTAGTAGGTATCAGGGAAGGCAGGTCCTCCAGGCATTATCACTAGATGTGCTGGGGCACAAGACTTAAGTTTGTAGCTTTAAGACAATTGTTTAGCGATTAGAAGACATTTTTAAAGCTATCACTGAGCCTCAATATAATTACTCAGAATTTCTTTTATTTTTTATTTAATTGTAAATTTTTAGTGTAACATTCTAAGTGCAAGGGATGGGCAAAAGTTTAGTCTAGGTGGCATCAGTTAACAAGGCTGCAATGAAATATCCAAATCACAATCTTTGGCCTAGGGAATTATTTTTTAGAGGCATAAAACTCTGTATTCCCTAATGGTAAGTCTTCCTATTATTTTTATCCTCCCAATCCTGTTTCTCCTGGATTTTTTCTAATCCTGGGAAATGGAAACTCCATTTTTCTAGTTGTTCAGGTTTGTAACCCTATGCCCATCTTCAACATTATTTTCCCTAAAACCCTACATTCAATTTTTCAGCAATCTTGTCTCTTTCTTCAAAATATGCCCAGACACTGACCCTTTCTTATCACTTCCGCTATTATTATCTTCATGTGATCCATCATCTCCTCTCCACTGGATGATTTTAATACCCTCCGAAATGGTCTTCCTGGTTCTGTCTTGACCTTCTTCATCTATTCTTAACAGTAACTCTACTAAAGCTTAAGTCAGATCACATCCCTTCAGTGGCTTCCCATCTCACCTTGAAGAAAAGCTGGTGTCTTTACAAGGGTCTATAAGTCCTTCAATTCAGCACGTGTGATCCTCTCTGTTACTCTCTGACCTTACCTTGTACTAGGCCCCCTTCATGTTTCTATTCCAGCCATGGCTTCTCTGTTCTTCTTTGTATATACAGATATGTTGCTCTTGCTCATTCCTGTCCTGGAACATAGTTCCCCAGGTGTCTGTGTGCATGGTTATTACTTCACTGTCTTCAGGTCCTTACTGAATTGGTTCCTTCTCTGGTGAGCTTCCTGGCCAGTATATCTACCATGTTTGACCCTCCCTATTTCCTTTCTATGTTTATTCTTTCAGTAGACTACATTAACACCTAGCATATCATATGCCTTATCTATTTACCACATTCATTATCAGTCATCTCCTATAGAATATAACCTCCTTGAAAATTTCATCTCTTCCTGTAGTCTGTTTTATTCTGTTGTACCTCTAGCATATAGAACAGTATCCAATGCATAGTCATCAATTGATAAATGAGGTATGAATGGATTATTGGATGAATGAATGAATTAGTGCCAGTCAATCTTTACTTACCTTTTTCCTTAGAGAATAGCATTGAATTGCCTGAAAAAAATTTAAGAACATTGTTGTCTCAAATTGGCAGGCCTGTTAATTTCAAACATTGGATTTATATAAAGAAAGCCAGGAGTGGTCATACACTTACATCTGAAGTGGCCCTCTCTCACTTCCCAGTCTTGCCAGCAGCTGTAATGGTGCAGATGAAATGTCAGTTGCTAACAGACCTAAAGGCTAGGAACTGTGGATGGCTAATGACCTCAGTTAACCTCTGCTGTTCTTCCTCTCAGAGCAAGATCTCTGGGGCAAACTCTCAACAAAAAGATATGGGGTCCTCTAGTTTATTCCTGCTGCCACTTAGTCATAACAAGCAAGAAAAAAGAAATTGACAAGAGAAGCAGGATCTTTGCCATTTGTGGGATTTCTAGACTCACAAATGACAAAGCTATAAAGAGTCTCTAGAAGTGGTAAGCTGTGAAGGACAGTGAACTAGACAAGAAGCTCGTTCTGATATTAAATGGTTGAATGATCTCAGTCATAATTCATTCTCATAGCTCATGTTTTCCTTCTATTTAGTGAGGGATGGAAGGAACTTATGGCATCACTGTATTCAATTCTATCACTTTGTAGAGGAACAAACTGAGGCCTGGAGATGATTTCCCTAGGTTGTATAATGATGAACTTTTGGTGCTGGAACAACACCCAGGTTCATATACCCTTCCCTGGGCTCCTTCCACTAAGTTGCTTGGCCTCTTTGCCCTGGGATACATCTCTCCGAAAATGGAGCAGGCTGTGGGGGACAGACATGGCCTATAGGCTTCCTCTGACCCAAGGAGGCATCTATCTAATATTTATGCTTCCTGAATTCACCAGAGGAAAAAATTGTCCACATCTATCAAGTTAGTAGAGAAAGGATGGACAACCAAAGATAAGTTTAGGTAAACTTGGTGGAGGCATTTATGAAAGGTAGAGAGTAATAATCTTGGATGAAAAAGAATACTGAGTGGGGGCAAAATAATTTAGATATCTGAGTATATAAGAGAGTTAAGAAGTGTCAAAAAGGTTAATCATACAGAAGAAGAAAAAGATATAAAACTTAAAATTATTAAAAACTTATAATAGGTAATGTTCTTTCTTTTTCCTGGAATACTTGTTTTTTCCCTCAGTAACCAGAACCATAACTACCTCCCCACATTTTTTCATCTTCTTTATCTAAATTATTCAAGGCACAGATCTTCTGACATCCATACTATGAATCCTTCCTTCTCTAATCTATTCTGTCATACTCTAAACACTGCCTCTGACAACTCTCTCCTCAATATTCAGACAAGACTTGCATATCTCTTGTCACACTTATTGTTTGGACCTAATTCCTGAACATCAATTGGTGCCTAACTAGCCTTTCTGTATTTCACAGTGATCACCTCAGTGCATGTTCAGGAAACATTTATTGAATGAGTAAAAAGCATTTATAATCAATAACATGCACACATATGAGCCATTGGAGCAATACTGAGAAATCAGTTTAGCAAATATTGTACTAATACAGATATACTATGGACAAAAGAGATAAAAGAAACAAACAAAAGAGGTAACAAAAGACAAAAGAGTAACAGAAAATAAAATCCTAGAACAGGCTGAGACTTGGGAAAAAAATGCTAAGACCTGCAAAGATGACATTTCATCTATATGCATGTCAAGAAGAAAAGCAAAGGATGATGGGTCTACTGCAACTAATGCTCACAGATGACAAGAGACATGGGGTACCTGTCTTTTATTTTTCTTCTACCTACTTAACCAAGGAAAATTGCACCAGAAAGTGTTGAATGGTCTTTTGTCACTTTGGAGATGAAGTTCAACATGGGGTGATGGAAGAAGGGAAGGAGTATCTACTAGGCACAAATGAGTAGCATCTCAAAGTCTCTAGGAATACTTAGGTAAGTGGATAGGAAACTCCTTAATCTTTGAAGAATTATGAAGAACAGCAATTATTTTAGAAGACTAGAATGGAACATATATAATTGCCCAATTTTTTAGAAAGATAGAAAATGACAGATCAGAAAACTTAATGTTGATTTTATTAGTAATTTCTTTATAATCCTAATTTCATATACTTATTCCAGATGGTGTTTAAGCATATAAACTATCTAGATCATTATGCTTCTTTGTTCTTTCCAGTCACCTATTTCAAATACATCTCAAATTTATGTCCCAAAGGGTAATTTTGTTTCCACCCTCCCTCTCTCCTACCAATCTGCCCCTCACAGAAGCCAGTAAATGACATGCCTTCTATTTGCTCACATATGCCAGAATTGGTGTTTCCCATGCAACTGGCCTTTTCCTCCTACCTCACAGCAGCCATGACTAACACCTGAGGATTCTGAGCCATCACTTGCCTCCCTACCTTCTTAGCCAGGCCAGAGAGCCTGTTTCTTAGTCAGTTATATTTGTTAGATGCTGTCAAATTGGGTCCAACTCATAGTGAACTTCACAGGGTTTTCAATGCTGATTGGGGATTGCGGTGGGAGTGGATTCCCATGTCCTTCCCCGTTTTTGATCAATCAGAGCATGTGGAATGACTTCTCGAAAGAGCTCTAAGAATTAGAATAATCAATAAACAGAATCATTTGTTTAGTTCCAGTTGTGATAGGATGATTAGAATCCCTCTACATGCAGGGCTCAGTGGAGGCAGGAGGTCAGTCCTCACTGATGGGAGTGGCAAACCCAGAGGTAGGTAGGCCTTTCACTGTACAAGGAAGGGGAAGAAGCCCCATAGGATTCCTGGTCACTCTGGAGGTGAAGGTGCCCAGCACTGGCCAAGGGCTCTGAGCCAAGAAAATAATTGAACATTTGAACACTAGGGGGCTCTGTTTGGGAATGAAAGCATAAATAAATATAAATATGAGGCAATGTATTACCTTTAAAAAGCTTTACTTTATGGATTTTCCCAGAAGGTTGACCCTACTGAGGCCAAAATTCAGGAAAGTGAGAGAGGTAAAAATCTAGATATTTTAAAATGTTAAGTTCAAGACATTGGAACAATTTATAATTTTAAGTTCTCAAGAGGGAAATAGTCTTTCTTCTGTTTCTCTATTTCCTTAAATTTTGTTATTTTCCTTTCTTACAAATTCTTATTTCAGCCATCATGCTATAAATTCTTCTTCAACTGCTTGTGATGACCTGGAATGGCTAACAGAAATGTCTTAGGGTCTTGCTTCCTGGGTTCAAATTCTAGATGTATCATTTGGGTAATTTACTTAATTCCTTCATACCTCAGTTGCTTTATATGAAAATGGAGGTAATAGAGAGCTCAGAGGGTCGCTATGAAGAATCAGTGAGCTGATGCTGTGAAGTACTTGGGGTTGTCCCTAAAACATGATATGTACTTACTATACGTTAGTCCAATTATTTGTCTGTATTACTATGTATGGAGTCTCTGATCTGCTTCATTTCCTTATCTGTCCTTGAGTGAGTCACTTAATCTCAGTTTCCTCAAGGTCCAGGAATCAAGTGCTCCCTGATCATTCTAAGTTCCGCCTTTAATTATTTGGTGACTAGAATACCCCAGCCTTCCTTTTGTCCTCATGATAGCCACCTGTTGATGTGTGGACGCTTGGTTCAATTTAGCTCAATCTGATCCAGTTCAACTCATTAATTGAATTTATTGCAAGTCATTAATTACATTTATTCAAAAGTATCTCCTGAGGTCTCACACTTGCATATCACTTGGCATACATAAGACAAATAGTAATGAAGCATGGAGATTCTCATTTCTGAGGGTCTTACAAATCTAAGTGCTTTCTGTAGCTGTACATATTTCTTAGTGAAGAGAAAATGAGAAAGACTCTATCCCACAGCATAATGTAATGGTACACACTTGTAACCTCAGCACTTGGGAGGAGGCAGGAGGATTGTGAGTTCCAGGCCAACCTGTAGCTACGTAGTAAAAAAAAAAAAACTGTTTCAAAAAGCAAGCCAGTGAACAAACAAAAACCTCTGTCCCCTTAGGGGTCTAAAGGACTTTCTCTTTAAACAATCTTAAGGAAAATAGCATTTAGGCAGTAGCTGGGAAATGCAGTTCTGATAACTGTTTTTGTTGTTAGGTGCTATTGAGTGGTGTCCAACTCCTAGCAACCCTCATAGGGTTTTCAATGGCTGATCGTTTCAGGATTGCCTTAGGAGTGGATTGCCATGTCCTTCTCCCATTTTTGCATTGCAGGGAATTGAACTTGGAACCTCAGAGACTACAGAGCAGCACTCCACCAACTGAGCTAAATCCCAGCCCCTTTGTGATAACTAAGTGGTTCTAATTATTCCCTTCTTGAGGGGAAAGTTCCTAAAGCCACAACAGAAAAATTGCACCAGAAAGTGTTGAATGGTCTTTTGTCATTTTGGAGATGAAGTTCAATACAGGGGGATGGAAGAAGGGAAGGAGTATCTACTAGGCACAAATGAGTAGCATCTCAAAGTCTCTAGGAATACTTAGGTAAGTGGATAGGAAACTCCTTAATCTTTGACAGGTGAAAACAAGAGGGTGGCTCTTGCAAGGTTCAAACAACAGCAAAATAAATGAAGTCCTGGTTATGATTCAAGGGAAGTAGCCAGACTTTTCTATTTAGTCAAAAGGAATTGATTTCCCTGAGAGTGTCACTTATACCATAATGATTATTGGAAAAGAAACAACAAAGTGATGCAAAACAAAATGAAGTGGGCTACAGATCAGTAGCTGATCTTTACTGCTCTGTCTTGAAGGCAGTTGGAAGAATATAACAAATGGGCAAGCAGGGTCTTTGCAACATTTTCTTGATATTCTCTTTAAAATACTCATTATTTCATTCATCATTCTGTTCTGCTTAAAGAAAAAGGTGAATTGAGGAAAAATGAACAAAATGTAAATTCGAGTTAATTTTGGGAAAAACTATATCTAATTGGGCCCTACTTATTTTTATGTGTAAAAGACTGAATTAACCCAATGTTTAAATAAGTTTCCCTGAATGAATTGTTTATTTCAGAAGCACTTGGCTTCATATTAAAATTTTTTTGTTATTGTTATTATTTATTTATTTTTGGCAGTACTGGGGGGTTGTACTCCAGACCTCACACAGGCAAAACAGTGCTCTACCACTGAGTTGTATCTCCAACCCCTTTTCTATTTTTTAATTTGAGACCAAGTTGTGTAGGCTGTCTCTGGTTTTGATCCTATGATCCTTATGCCTCAGCCTCCTGAGTAGTTGGGATTATAGGCAAGCATCATGGCACCTGGTTTAGATCTAAAAATTTTTCTAGGCATAATGAGATCACAGCCAGTTCCTACTCAAGGCAGTTGAAACAAATGAATGAAAAATCATTTCTATGCTAAAAGCCTTCTAGTGGCTGAAGTCATTTGTATTTCTCAATTGCAAACCAAGGCACCGTCTAATTTGTTCTACATTCAGTCATAGAGATTTTTAAAGCCATTTATTATGCCTAAGTTTCTCTGAATGTTACCCAAATAACCATAAGCTATTAAAGGAGAACTGCATCCTTTTCTCCTGGATAATATTGAATTTAAAGACCTGGAATGGAAATGCTTCAACATTCTCCACCTCCACCTAAGGCTGTCCTTGTCACATATCTGGAAATGAAATAGATAATTTAGAGGTAATACTATTTCCTTCAGGAGTAAAAACTGTTTCTTTGATTTGATGCTGTTTGCCTAGCTCTATAGGTGTTCTTTCTGCTCACTATTCAGTCTTCTCACTACTATATAGTTAAATCCTTTTTATACCCAGCACACATCTCTCCTTATCAGGGAAATACTCTATATTCTGCTTGTCTTAGTGTCTGTACCTCTGCTTTCAAAGAACTTTTGCAATATTCTAAGATTGTTCTGCTCATCCTATCCTTATGTTATCACATAATAACTTGAAAAGCCTTGTTCTCTTTCTCTATGTCTGTGCACGTGTGTGTGTGTACTCTCTAGCTGCATTAAAAGGGTCTGTGGGTCAGGACATGCATCCTTGGCACTTACATGCTAGAAAATGGCTGTGCACATTAAAAATGTTCAATAAAGATGTATTGCCTATAGTTATGGGTCTTGGATGATGTATAGCTTTATTTAGAGTCTCAATAGCTTGCTGTGAAGGTGCTGAACTCAGCTGAACTCAGGGTTTGAAATAACTTTTGACTTTTTTTCCATTTGGTAAAACTGCATACTCTTTGTTGCTGAAATTACTTTAGTCAAGTGGTCAGGATTGTAAATATGCAGGATCCTCTCTCTCCTTCTTGGGAGAAAATAAAGCTGTCCCTTTCCTTTGTTCTAGCAAACTGAAGCAGCCCTGGAAAGCATCCTTTCAGTTGTGATTCCATTTTTACATGTGTTGCTCACCATGTATGTTTAAGAAACTGTTATGCTTGGCAAGAAGAGCAGTAGTGGCCTTATTTTGTAGGTGATAGAGCCATTTCCACTTAACAGACCAATATTTAGGACATATGTACTGAATTATTTAAAATTAATAACACACATGGAAAGCATTAAAGTAAAAAATGGGATGGATAATTTCATTGTGATAACATTTATTTCCTCCTGGCATGCCCAACTGTTCTCTTTTGTTCAAGGGCATACCAATGCTGGGTGCCTGAATGCTTTGCTCCTTTCAGTCATGCTCACTCTTTTCCTGCTTTCTTGGTCAAGAACGTGGTAGTGGGACTGACTTCCAGAATGACAGTGTGAGGAGATTTGTTGTCCTGTTCCATGGTGAAACTCATGAAAATTATTAATGCAACAACACTAAACTATTCCAAGCCTCTGGAAATGGTCCCAAGGGCAAAAAGTAATGGAGGAAGCATCTCTTCAAGAAAATTTATGGAAAATTTAGTAAAAATATCATAAAGGTCTATGGTATTTAAACCAAGACCACTGCCTTCCTCTCTCCTCCCACCTCAGAGAGTTGGAGAGCCCAGTCTAGACTGTTGTCCTGTTGTGAAGAGCACAGGGTGCCTTCTCTCCATGCTTCCAATTAAAGGATTTTCTTCCTAAGAGGAACAAGACTTTAGTGGTTCTCATTGTACCACCAGCTTCCTATTGCTGAGGCTAAGTTTTGGGCAAACGTGGTTGAGAGGTGGGGGTTCCCTTCTTTTGCCCAAGGCACCTTGGGCATGGTCCACTGAGAATAATGGAGCCCTTATAGCTCTTGCATTAGTTCATAGGGCACATTTTGCATGCCAGGTAAGTCAAGTCCAGAAAATCTCAGGTCATTTCCTTCCCTCCACTGAGGACCTAGCTCCCAGAGTGGCAGGCTCAGAGAGAAGCTTCCCATGGAACCAACTACCAGCCCCAGTGCCCTGGCTCAGAGATTTTGCCTTGAGGGGAGAGTAGGGTATAAAACAGGTTAATACTTTCTTCTCAAAGGCACTAACTTCAGTTGTAATGGAACAAGGAGAAGTTTAAGCCTAGGAACACTCTCAGGAACAGCACACTTCATGTTCAAAAACAATTGGGAGATTCATGGATCTAATGAAGCTCTAAGGTAGGCCAGTCAGTTTGAAGGAGGGCACCTGAGCAAATAAGATAGCTGGAAGGAGCCATCCTGTGTTCTGAACAAATATAAACTCTGATCTCTCAGAGAATTCCTTCCAAGGAACCACAATTTGATTGGATTACTCTGTTGAGGAATTTATGTCCAGGAAGGTTGTTGAAAACTATGGCACAGTCTGTCTACAATTAGGGAAGCCTAACAGCTTGGATAAACCTTGAGAATATTATGCTAAGTAGAAGAAGCTAGTGACAAGAGACCTTATACTACATGATTCTACTCATATGAACTTCAGAATAGAGGAATCTATATACAGAGAAAGTAGATTAATGCTTGCTGAGGGCTGAGTGGAGGATAGGCAGGTAGAGAAGTGATAAAGTATGTGAGATATCCTTTTGAAGTGCTAAAATTGATTGTGATGGTAAATGTACATATCTGTGAATATACTATAAACCATTGAAATATACACTTTCTTCCCCCCCAGTATGAGGAGTTGTTCCCAGAGTCTTGTGCATGCTAGGCAGGTGCTTTGCTACTGACTTGCACTCCCAGCCCCCTTTTTATTTTCTATTTTAAGACAAAGTCTCACTAAATTGTTCAGGCTGCCTCTGGCCTCAAATTCACAATCCTCCTGCTTCAACTTCCTATGTCACCAGGATTATAGGCAAAGTGCCTGGCTAAAATATACTTTAAAGGGGTGAATTGTATGGTAGATGAATTGTATTTTGGGAAAGTTGCTTTTTAAAAAGCAGGCAAAAAGAAAACAAGGTAGCAATGGAAATCTAATGCTCATAATATCTGCAAGGTGTTTCCTTGAATATGAGGGTTAAGAGGTACACATAGATTGACTATTTTGTGGGAGTAGGAAAGTATGTTTTATTATCAAGTCTTCCACAAAAGTTTTGAAATAGCAGGGTTAAAGTTTTTGGGTTTGCAAATAGAAGATAGCCAATGCTTTCAATCACTGATATGATCTCAGACATGTCATTTCATTTCACTGGGCTTCATTTTTCATTCCTAAAACAAGGGAAGGGAAGTATAACATACTATCTCAAGTTCATCTCGTGAAAAATTTTCTGATTTGTAGGATAAGGCAGGTTTGCAAAAGATATTTGTCCCGTACAGAGTTTTTTTTTTAAAAAAAAAGATTTTAGAGGTCAGGCCTGGTGGCATACAACTGTAATTCCAGTACTCAGGATGCTGAGGCAGGAAGATTGCAAGTTTGAGGCCAGCCTGAGCTATGAAGGAAGACCTTCTCTCAAGAAAAACAAAATAAATAAAAAACAAATAAAACAAACAAATAAAAATAAAAAGCAAACCAGTAAGGAAGGTTAGTGTCTATCACCTATTTTGTATTGAACATACTCTTCTAACCTTCAGTAGCTCTTGGCCTATGGAGGCCCAATTACCAAAGTATATTCTTGGTTAACTACGTCACTATGTCAGTTTCCTGAAATGTATTTGATAGCCGGGGGTCCCCAACCCCTGGGCCACTGACAAGTACATAGTCTGTTAAGAACCAGGCTGCACAGCAGGAAATGAGTGACAGCAATCCAGTGAAGCTTCATCTATATTTATAGTTGCTCCCCCTTGCTCCCATTACCTTCTTGATTTATCCCCAAACCCTCCCTTCCTATCAGACATGGAAAATTTTTCTTACACAAACCAGTCCCTGGTGCCAAAAAGTTTGTGGATCGCTGTTATAGAACATTTATGGGTTCGGCAAAATTGATTGGCTTTGAGAACCTTTAGTACATTATATGCATGTGAATCTCTAGAATTGGAGGTATAGCATGCAGCATTTTCCAGACAGATTTGACTATAGAAAAAATTTAAAAATATTTACTTTTTGTGGAGTGTCTAGTGAAAATAGGGTTTTGAGGAATATACTTTAAAAAAATGCTACAGGGGTAGCCTTTAAGAGCTTAAAGTTTTTATCCTCCAAGAGGATTTTATATTTCAATTGCAGAGTCTTAGAAATTAAGGACAACTTCAGGCTTCAAGGACTGATGTGTTAATGATGGTTTTGTGACAAGTAGTAGGGAAATATTTTTGGGAAACTGAGCTTGATGCCTCTCAGATTATATTACATAGTGACGTATGGAGTTGTGAGAGCAGTCTTTATCCAATACCTTAAATTACAGCTGAAATGAGAAAATAGAAATGCAATTGCCCAAATCTAGAAATAAATATTAGAAAAGAGGCTGTGAGGTCATGTTAGAGTAACATAAAAAAATTTTCCTGAATTCTATGGAAATAATAATTCATTATCATCAAGTTTCATTTAATTTGATAACAACCATGTAGGGAGTAGCTACCTCCATCAAGCCTTCTATTTTGCATAGCATTCTCTTCTGCTAAGCCTCTACACCTGCAGAAGATCAGCTGTTCAGGCTACTGAGAGTTATTTCTAGGGAACTTACTTCATAGGAAAGGTAGAGAAGGTAACAACAGAAAGCTGGAACCAGCCCTGTTAACTGCCTCTTCCATAGGCATACATATCACTCAAACAGCTCCTACATATCAGACACCTTCTGACTTATTGCTGGAAATACTCATTGACATTTACTTTTCAGTCTTTATTTTACTTACTCACGATCTCACTGAATTATTCTTGTCTGTCTTTCTCTCTGTCCTTATTGGGTAGTATAGAGTACCAAGCTCTGCTGGGTGCTGCAAATGGATATAGTGCTAACCCTCAGAGAGTTTGCTAAACTTGGAGTTGTTGTTAGGTGCAGTTGAGTCAGGTCCAACGCACAGCGACCCTCATAGGGTTTTCAATGGCTGAATGTTTTGGAATTATTTTGGGAGTGAATTGCCACATGCTTCTCCCATTTTTCTGGTGCTGGGGATCAAACCTGGGTCACAAAGTGTAGAGCAGCACTCTACCAATTGAACTAAACCCCAGTAACTAATACTAAGAGGCAGGATAATATATGTTTTACATTCCAATGACTCTAGCATTACACATATATGAAACCTCAGATAAAGAGTTTAGGAGTTTTGGTTTAGGAGTTCATAGACGAGGTCATCTGCTCTTTATTCATGCTTAGGGAAAAGAAGGACATTTAAAAATATGTTATATCAGTTTTGGCTATACATGGTCTTTTGTGTTTCCATATGAATTTTTGGATCATTTTTCCTATGCCTGTAAAGTCTGTCTTTGGGATTTTAATGGGGTTTGTATTAAATCTATAAATTGCTTTTGGTAGGATAGCCATTTTTACTGTATTGATTCTCCCGATCCTGGAGCAGGGAAGGTCCTTCCACTTTTTAGTAAGTATCCTCTGCAATTTCTTTCTGTAATGTTTTGAAAATTTACTTGTAGAGGTCTGTAGAGTCTTTGTTTAGACTGATTCCAAGGTATTTAATTTTCTGGTGAGCTATTGTGAAAGGTATTGTATCTGTAATTTCCTTCTATTCCTGCTAACAGTTGGTGTAAAGGAAAGCTGCTAATTTTTGAGTGTTAATTTTATATCTTGCCACTTTGCTAAAGGAGTTGATTAGGTCTAAAAGTTTTCTAGATGAGGTTTTGGGGGTACTTTAGGTAAAATATCATGTCACCTGAAAATAAGGATAGTTTGACTTCTTCATTGCCTATCTGTATCCCTTTGATTTCTTTCTCTAGTCTGATTGCCCTGGCGAGGACTTCAATCGTAATGTTAAATAGAATAGGAGAGAGTGGGCATCCTTGTCTTGTTCCAGGTCCTAGAGGAAATGGTTTCAAATTTTCTTCATTTAATATAATGTTGGCTATAGGTCTGTCATAGGTGGTTTTTGTGATGTTAAGGTATTTGCCTTTATGACTATCTTCTCCAGGGTTTTTATCATGAAAAGGTGTTGCACTTTATGAAAGACCTTTCCAGCATCAATTGAGATGATCATATGATTTTTGTTTGCCAGTCTCTTGATATGGTGGATTACATGAATTGATTTTCATATGTTGAACCAGCCTTGCATCTGTGGAATAAATCCCACTTAGGCATGGTGAACAATCTTTTTAATATGTTGATGAATTCAGTTTGCCAGGATTTTGTTAAGGATTTTTGAATCTATATTCATAAGGGAAATTGGTCCATAATTCCCTATCTTAGATGTATCCTTTCCTGGTTTAGGTATCAGGGTGATGGTAGCTTTGCTGCAAAACTAGTTCAGGTAGAATCACAATTCCTGACTTTAATCTATACTACAGGGCTTTGTTAGTAAAAACAGCTTGGAATTGGCACAAAAATAGACCTGAAGATGAGTGGAACACAATAGAAGATCTAGAGATACATTAATGCATCTATAGCCACCTGATTTTTGACAAAGGAGCAAAGCAAGTAAATTGGAAAAAGGATAGCCTTTTTAATAAATGGTGCTGGGAAACACAGATATCCGCTTGCAGAAAAATGAAAACTGACTTGCATCTCAATACGCACGAGAGTTAACTCAAAATGGATAAAAGACCTCAACATAAAACCAGAAACCTTAAAATTAATAGAAGAAAGGATAGGCAATACATTCCAACATATAGGGATAGGAAAGTATTTCCTTAATGTTGTTGTTGTTGTTGTGTGCCATCGAGTCGGTATTTGACTCATAGCGACCCTCAGGGTTTTCAATGGCTGAGTGCTTCGGGATTGCCTTGGGAGTGGATTGCCAGGCCCTTCTCCCATTTTTGTGGTGCTGGGAATAGAACTTGGGGCCTCAGAGACTGCAGCACAGCGCTCTACCCACTGAGCTAAATCCCAGCCATTTCCTTAATAGGACTCCAATTGCTCAAGAAATTGCAACAAGAATAGTTAAATGGGATTACATGAAATTAAAAAGCTTCTGTATAGCAAAGGAAACAATCAACAGAGTTAAGGAAATCCCTACTGGGGGGGAGGGGCACAAAAGGGTAAGGGGGAAGTTATCTGTGCAATGTACAATGAAATTCCATATATGGAAATGTCACAATGAAATGCATGTCAGAATGAAACACATTAAGTTGTACATTAAAAATTTCCAATAAAAAATAAGTTATATTAGTGATAACACTGAGAAACTGGGTGACTTGGGGCTATTTCTTCCTTTGATTTCATTTTTATTACTTTGAAAATGGGGACAGTGATAGCTATGGCACAAGACTGTTTGGGAAGGTATGATAAGAGGCATGCAGCTTAGAGACATAGTAGGACTTACTATATGTTTGTTGCATTCGGTCTTCCCTTTTTGTTCTTCACTCGAGGGGATCTTTCATTAATTCATTCAATTCAAATACATATTCAGCAAGGATTGTAAACATGGTGGAATCCTTGTTATCATGCAACTTTAGCTCTAGTTTCTCAGGCAGGGATGGTGGGAAAGAGGTAGATAAACATGAAGGCTAATCTCCATTGTCAACTTGACTAGATTTAGAGGCACCTAGAGATTGGGGCTGGGATTTGGCTCAGTGGGTAGAGCGCTGCGCTGCAGTCTCTGAGGTCCCAAGTTCAATTCCCAGCACCACAAAAATGGGAGAAGAGCCTGGCAATCCACTCCCAAGGCAATCCCGAAGCACTCAGCCATTGAAAACCCTGTGAGGGTCGCTATGAGTCGGACACCGACTCGACGGCACCTAACAACAACAACAACAACAACAACAAAGAGATTGGTGAGGCATGTGTCTGAGTGTGCCTGGGAGGATGTTTCAGAGAGGATTAACAAGTGTGGGAAGGACAACCCTAAATGTGGGTAGCATCTTCCCAAAAACTGGGGCCCCATATTAAGTAAAAGAGGAAAAAGGAGAAAGCCAGATCAGCAACAGAACTTCCCCTTTCTCTGGTTCCTGTCTCATGATGCTGTGAACTGCTCTGATCTACCACACCCTCCCTGCCATGATAGATTGAGCTCTCTGAAACCATGAGCCAAAATAAATCTTTCCTCCCTTAAGTTGTTTCTGTCAGGTATTTGGTTACAATAATGAGAAAAATAACTAATGCAATAAACAAATCAAAATATCCAAATCACAGTAAGTTTATGAAAGGAATAAGAGGGTCACATGCTAGAACAATGGGGGGGGTTCCATTATAATGGAATGGTCAAGGAAGACCCCTCAGAGGGGATGACATTTGGGTGGAGAGTGGAAAGACAAGAAGTCATATGAAGAAAAGAGAAAAATATTCTGGACTGGAACAAAAGCAAGAGAAAATACCTAAGGTAGAAACATCTTAGTGTATTGGAATAATAGGAAGGGGTTTAGGGTGGGTCCAGGGTGTCTAGAGCACAATGGTGATGAGAAGCCATAATGAGCCCTGTGCTTATGGAAAGGCAGGAAGATGCCAGCTTAAGGAGTGCCTTGTAGTCACAGAAAAGCATATAAACTCCATGAGACAGAGGTTTTTTTTTTTTTTCTATTTTGCTTTCTACTGAATCTCCATCATCTAGAACAGTGTCTGTCAAAGTAGGTACTCATGATACAGAGGTTAAATAAATTTTAATGCCAAGTGCAGTTCTAAGTATTCCACATAATCTTTGGAAAGGACTATTGCTGCCACACAGGGGATGAACTGTAGGTTCAACTGAAACTACCGAATGGGAAGAGGCAACAGCTATTGTGGTAGCCCAGATGAGAGATGATGGTGGTTTGAGGTAGTGTAGTTATAGGGGCATTATGGAGAAGTGGAGACTTTAGAGTGATATTTTGGGGGCTAAATCCCCAATCCCTTGTAATGGACTGATTTGAGGATGAGGATTTTGTGACACATACATTTGTACAATTAGTAAAGCCTGGGAGAAGAGAGGCTATGGGGCTTGGGTGAGGGAGATTAAGTGTACTCATTTCTACTTGTTCATCTTGAGATACCAGCAAGGGATCCAAGTGAAGATGCCAAGGCTTTGGTTGGATAGTCCATGTCTGGGGCTCCATGAAATAGGCAGGCATGGCACATACTTTCTGAATATAGGTTATTTATAGCCACGGGACTGGATAAGATCACCATAGAGAGAGTATAGATGCATGAGAAATGAAGGTCCAGGAGGAAGTTTGGGTGCTCCAAAGTTTAGAGGCTGGGTAGCAGCCCAGAACTTGGCAGAGAAGATCAAGTTTTGGCCAGAGATGCAGGATGAATCTAGTGGTGTGTCCAGATGCCTGAAGTCAAAAGAGGGAAGTGGTTTGAGCAAGTGGATGGTCAGCCATGCAGAGTCTTCCTGAGAGAGTATAATATGGACAGAGGAGTGACTGCTGTATCAATCATGAAATTCAATTCAGAACATTTCTCTGATATTCAAACTTTTATTTTTTTATTCAAACAATAATTTAACCACAACATAAAACATATTGAAAGTAAAGAGAAGTCTATTGGCACTTGTGACAAGAAGAATTTTCAGTGACACCACAGAGACAGAGCCAGATTGTATAGGCTGAATAATGAATGGAGTTTCCTGGGTAGAGATGGCATATTAAACAAACAACTATTTGTTTCCTTCTGAAATCCCACTGAGAACATAGTAAGAGGATTTTTTTTTTTTTAAGCATAAAGACGCAGTGATGGAGGAACAAAAGAAACAATATTGGGATTGTAAGGAAGATGCATGAGTGTGTGCTGCTATGAGTCCTGCAGCATCTCCTGGGAGCTGGTTAGCAGTGTAGAATCTCAGGACACACTGAATCAGAGTCTGCATTTTCACAATATGTTCCTCTGATTTGCATCTACCTTGGAGACTGAGAAATGCTAACTTGGTGGATTCTAGAAAATGGAATCCTAAATCAATGTGATTTGCACTGAACAATCCCTAAAATACCCAGAAAAGGAGGAACTGGGTTCTTGTGGGAGTGAGGCAGGAAGTGGAACTAGAGTGAGGTGGATAAAAATAAGGAAGGTTGATGGAAAGTTTAAGAGGCAGTCAGAATTTCCACTCAGAGAAGTTAGGCAAGTGTCCTTACCCACCTAAGCAAAATACCACAGATGCATTATTATTATTATTATTATTATTATTATTATCATTATCATTATTTGCAGTATTGAGGGTTGAACCCAAGGCTTCATGCATGTTAGACAAGTGCTGTACCACTGAGTTATACCCCAGCTCTTTTTATTTATTTTGAGACATGGCCTCACTATGTTACCCAGGCTGGCCTTGAATTTACAATCCTCCTTCCTCGGCGTCCCAAGTAGCTGGGATTACAGGTAAAAGCCACAGTGCCAGATGACAAAGAGGTTATCTTCTTTCCTTTCCTCCTCCCTCCCTTCCTTCCATTTTTCCTTCCTTCCCTCCCTCCTTCCTTCCTCTTTTCATTTCTTTCTTTTCTTCTTTTCCTCCCACCCTCCTCCCCCCTCCCCCCGTTCTCTCCCCAACTCCCAAATGCTCTAATCTCTCTCTCTCTCTTTCTTTCTTTCTTTCTTTCCTTCTTTTTTTTTTTTTTTTCCAGACAGTCTCACTGTGCAATCCAGGCTGCAAACTGGCTTGGAACTTGATTTGCAGCCCAGCCTGGCCTCTAATTTGTGATCAAGTAACTTCAGCTTCCCAAGTGCTGTGATTACAGGCATGTGCCACCTGATGTCTGGCAAAGATGTATCTTTTACAGCGGTAGAGTAAACTAGAGTTTCTGGACTTGACCATACCAAATACCGCTTCTGAGTGCTGGAAGCTGAGACCCTACCCCCTCCCTACTTGGTGACCTTGTCCCAACTACCTGAATGTTGGCAATGAGGGCTTCAGACACCAGGTAGAAGTTGGGAGGAATCTTCCCCAGGGAATCTGACCAGCTGAAGAGTCAAGTCTTAATGATCTTGATGCAGCAATTCCCAAAACTGATGACCCAGTTGGTTCTTTTACTGAAGTAACTATAGTTTCTGCTGCTGTTGTTGTTACTCTTCTTTCTCCAGAATCTTCCCTCAGAGATCTGCTTCCAAGGGCCGCTTTGTAATTTTCCTATCTGACTATCAGTACTGTTTGTTCTCTTTCTACTTATCTCTAGTATTTGTTTGGGGGAATTGGTTGCCATTCCAAGACTGTGTGTTCTTACTGAAGGAGTTCAGTAGAGTTCCTTACTCACGGGCATGATAAGTAATTTTGCGACTGTATGCAGGATTCTAGATAAACTCTTTGCTGTCTGTCATAATTCTCATATTTTTGTTTGCTGCTTTTCCAGTTTTTTTTATTGGACATTTTTAATGTACACCTTAATGTGATTCATTCTGACATGCTTTTCATTGTGGTATTTACCTATATGCATTTTGATGTACATTATTCATATAGGTTCCCCCTTACCCTCTTGTATGCCTCCCCCCCACCCTCCCCATCTAAGTCTTCTCTATCATTTACTTTGTAATATTTTTCTATATGTACTTGAGTCCCAGTTCTGTTTAAACCAGACTTTTCTTATTGCATTTTCTGTTGCCCTCCCCCCAGTACATATATTCTTCCAGAAATGCTACACTGCTTGTCCACAAAACAAAGATCAATTAAGTGAAGGATTCTTCTTTTCCTGCTCCAGTCAGAATTAGTGTTGATGGACATGTAGCAGTGGCCAGGGTCTGGAACTGTCTGTTAATACCTGCTCAGACTATGATCTGATGATGGAAAGTGATTTTTTTTTTTTTTGCATTTAAGTTGCTTTTCTACTCTAAAGATAACATCATCTTACAAAACAGCTTGACAGTTAGAAGAAAGGGAAATTACTTACAAACTTAAGGGCATTCAATAATTCAATATTAGTGTCTACCTAGTGCCAGAGCAGAAAATTTTAAGGTGTGTCATTTTCAGGGGCCAATGGGCTGTTCTAAGGCAAGCTCTATACAGTTATTAGCTTTTAGAGATGGTAGTAAGCTGCTCCAGACAGATGGGATCTGGGATATACAGCCATTGGTGGGCAGATTTTACCTAATAGAAACATAATAGCATTCATGAACACAAGTACGAAAAATTATTAGGAAAAGTTATAAAGTTGTACAAGAAAGTAGAACAGCCTAAGCTTCTCCTTTTGATGTTCTTCTCCAACTTCTGTGTTAATCCCTTTTATCCAAACCCAAAGGATCCAGTCCTTTATATTTTTACAATTTGAAAACTTCTAGTCACAGTTAAATATTTGGACATCTGCCAGTTAAAACCCTATCATTAATTTGCTGTTGTTCACTTGTCATTCTATTTTCCGTCATGTCCATGTTCTCCTTGTGAAATAAAATAAGAATTTGCCAGCCTGTTAAACAATGGGGTATTTGAGAGGTGGGCCTGCCCAATTCCTAAAGTCAACCCTAGGATAGTTGGAAAGGCAGCTGAGATGGGACTGGCTGATGTCTGTCTTCATCAGCTTTCTGCTGCCGTCAGGCAGGCGGCCATCTTCTCATTGGCTTTCACTGGGCATCTGTTCCTTCTAGTTCTCACAGTCTATGATTTCATATTGCACAAAGCAACATGCAATTACTTGTTAAATTAGTGGTTTTGACAATGACTATTCTGGGTTCCATGGGGAATTTTGATTGTTGTAAGAGTGATGAAAAACATTATTGTAATTATTCATTTGTTTTTATTTTTATTTTTAGCAACTTCATAAAAACAGGGACCTCACCTCTCTTATTTTCTCCCAAGTGCCTAGTTCAGTGTTTTGCACATAGTAATTGATAAGTATTTGCTGTGGAAAGAAAACTTCCTGAAAAATGAATCTCCTTCCTGTGGTCTCAAAGATGAATAATTGGAGGAGGAGAGTATATTCAAATGAGAGAAAATAATTTTGGGGTATGGGAATATAAGACATATTTGGGTGTTAGGGAAGAGAAACTAGTTCACAGAACATAGAATTGAGAGCAGAGAAGATTAGAGAGGAGACAGGAGAGTTTTGATGTCAAAACATGGAGGACCTTAATGGCAAATTTCTGACTTTGGCTTTTTGTCCTGAATCTGAGTGTTGGAGCACAGAGAATGATCAATCAGGATAAAGTTCAGAGCAGAACTCTCTGGAGGAGGAAAAGACAAAAGACTCAGAGAGCAACTGAGAGGCCTCTACTATGAGGTGGGAGAAAGTATAAGTAGAGGTAACACTGTCTGCTAAGAATGCGATCCTATCTTCTAAACCAAAATTTCATAGATTTTCATAGAGGAGACAGAATATTGAACTAAAGTTACTCCTGCAAGTCTAGTGCTGAAGGCTTCACCCCTTCAGTATCAGGGGCCTTTCTTTCCCATGCCCTTCTTATTCCAAGAGCATACTGGAGAGGTGCAGTGCTCAGTGATCTGTCAGCGTTTGTTTACTTAAGCACAAAATCATCACCAGGGTTGTGATCTCTAGCAAATTCTTTATTAAAAACCTTCACAAAACTGAAAATAATGAGAAGCATTTATGTTTTCTTTGTTGCTTTTCAAAATAACAAAACTATCTATTAAGCTCAAGGGAAACATTTATACCTACCAAGTCCCACAGCTGGGATCAGAGCAATGTAGGCATTACACAGTTGCTGGAATCTATGGCCTAGGGGAAGAAATATATATTGGTTTTGGGAGGTTTGGTACCTGAAGATATTTTTAAAGCTAGAGCATTTTCAAGTGGAAGTGGAAGGAAACAGCATCATTTTGCCTCAAACTTTCAATAATCTATGCATGATTTTTTTCTCTGATAGCTTCAATTAGTTGATCTTTATATTTCACTGACAGTTATTTAGCCTTTTGGGGTTCCCATTTCATGAAGCATGACATTAGGAAAGTGCTGTGTATATTCCACTATTTCTGAAATGGGATTTGGTGTAATGGCTCTATGTTGACTCCTGCTGAAAAAGGTCTGGGAGAAGAAGAGATGAAAGAGAATGGACTTGAGACATTCCTAAGACTAAAAATATAATTGAGTTCAAGTCCATGGCAACGGTTTGGTTACTTTATTCAAAATTTTGTTTTGCATATGCCTTGAAGATTTTCAAGTCAGCTGGCATATTCCATATGAAAGAACAAAGTAATGGCATGTCCAAGTCAGAGATACAAAACATGCTTCCAGATACTTCAGGGCGAGGTCAGATTAAGAACAAACATCCAAATCTCATTATAATCAGATCATAGGCAATTAAAAATAACTATTTTCTTTTCCTAGATGACCTTGTGGGATATATGAGCTAGAATCTAGTCTAAGTAAAGCTAAATTGGAGAGTTTAAATCTAACAGCTAAAAAAGAAAAGTATTGTCCAATCAACCACAGTGACTAGATAACCTAATTAGTGGCTTTGAGGAAGACTAATTAAGTTAAGTGAAGTTTCCATTTTCTGCTACGATGTCCTGCTTTTGGAGTTTAGGCTTCTTCAGTGGAGGAAAGACAGCAGTACCTCTAGGTAAACAAGGGGATTTTATCCTCACCCAGTGAGTGCAGTTTGGAGCTATCAAGCCCCTACTCTTCAATTGCTGATAATGACACTGTAAATTATAGCTCTTTGCCAATTCTCAGGGTAGAGTTCATCTTCTACTTTAAAAGATTCTTTCCCTGCAATGTAATTTCCACTTTTTTCAAGGTATTGCATCCTCTAGCTCTTCCTCTAGTCATTTTTCCACCTTATTCCTATGTAGGGAATATAAACCTCTCTTTCCCGTAGCGCAGTTAAATTCCAAACTGGGCAGAGACATATCATTTTTCACTAAAATAGTTACAAGTTTTAAAGGGAAAGAATTATGTATGCATGAGCACAGCACTGTTTTTTCTTTCAAAGAAGTACTGTATCTAAACACGGCAAAGTAGTAGAGCACCTGGACTTGAGCACGCAGGGCAATCTGCATAGCACAATGTTTGGTTTTGAGAACCAGACAGAAGTACCACATTAAAGTGCATCTAGACAGCACCTAACAACAACAACAACAAAGTGAACAAAGGAAGCCTTGTATTCTGGGTTTGATATCTGATCCTAATTGGGCAAAATGATATGTCTTCAAACATTTCTGTCTGGTTTAAAATGATTTTGTTTAGGCAATTTCATTCATCTTTTCAATATTCTTCTTAGGTACAGAAAGGCAGATACTATTACTTGTCAAGAGAATTGAATGATGTACCTAGAATATAGAATATTCAACTTTTAACTTAGAAAACTTATTTCTCTCTGTCTGAATAAATTAATGTGTTCTGGAAGGACATACAGGCATTTTTTTAATACAAACACATAAAAAAGCACAGGAAACAAGAAAATATCAAATCCTGTAGTTGTTCACTTTGGGAGAGAGCAATAATCATCTTTTATAGAAATCTTTTCTTTAATACCAAGGAGCAGAGCAAATAAAGCAGAGGTAATTTCCCCTGATTTATGAAATCATTTATTCTACACATCAGTGAGAGCTCAGAACATACATTGCATTGAACTAGGTACAACCCATAGTACAAAAGAAATTTTCACTGCAGTTGAAGACATAAGATACACATGAAAGATTAAATGCAAAGCAAGATAAAGTGTGAAATGAATTGCACCAGGGTTCAGATGAAGGCAAAATTAAATAAGAGTGGAGTGGTAAGGGGTGAGTTCATGAATGAGATAACCTTTGAGTATGATTATGAGATCTAGGATGCATGGCAATAGACAAAGAAGAAGCTGAGGACAGAAGAAGAAAGAAGCATAAATACAAAGGTCACAAATGTGCACACAGTGCTTTTGTGAAAGTCCCTATCAGCCTGTGGATGGGCTCCTACTGGAGAACAGGGAGACATAAGTCAGAAAGGTGAGCTATGGAGCTATTGAATGATTTTAAACTGGGACTTTGTAATCTGGTGGCAGTGGTATTTTGTGAAAGAAATGTAATGACAGTGTGCAGGCCAGCTCAGAGCAAAGATGGGTTGGTAGGAAGGAAATACTTAGGAAGTAATTATAAAATCCAGACTTCAGATGGTTGGGGCCCAAGCAAAGATGATGCCAATGAAAAGAGAATTCTTGTTCTTAGCATTATGAAGGGAGTTTGTAAAATGGTTAGACAAGTTTGAAACCTACCTGATGGTAACAGGTAATAGCTAGCTCTCTCATGGCTATACTCTATAGTTTAGAATCACCTTCTTTATGAGAATGCAGTACATTCTTGAATAGCTACTTACTGGGAGCAAAGCGATGAAAATCTACCCAAAGATTCATCTCTAGCCATGATTTAGCACTGAATTGGGAGTCTGCTGGTGTGGCTGTGGTTCAGACTTTAGAAGGGATTATTTCCAGCAAGTGGGAGAAGTGGAGCTAGATAGACCAGCCTTTTAACCAGACTTTCCCAAAGTACATTCTGTGCAATATTAATCCCCAAAGATGCCCCAAGGAAAAAAATTCCAAAATTTAGCATGCTTGCAAATATGAGAAACTCTACATTACCTGGAGATCACACAATTTACTGGGATAGCAAAAGCTTCCCTTTTTATATAGAACATTGTCTAAGGAAAGACTAAATTAGACAAACTTTTAAGTTGCTAACTGTATAATAATCTGTGATTATGGAATATGGAGAATGACCTAAATCAAGACAACAAAACAAGGAATGTAAAACAAAGAAACAAAATAAAAAGGGAAAAAGACAATTAGAAGTAACTGCTAGTCAAATGAGCTGTGGGAACTTGCTGTGAGGAGAGGGTTCAACCCAGGCAGCCTACAATATAATCCCAGTGCAGGTTTCCCTAAGGCAAAATGGCATCAATGGCCCCTTCTCTCCTTTAGTGCTATGGCCATCTGACCTTGCTGAAGTAAAAGATGGTTAGACTTACGTTTTCAGATTTAGAGTGGATATTTGCATTCTCTTTAGGAATTCTAACTCCAGGAAGAAAAAAAAAAAAAAAAACCCACAAGATCAGAGGGATCTTTCTAGATTCACTGACTTGCCTCCAGCTGATGCAGTTTCTGGGATAAGTCAGAAATCAAAATTCCTTGACGATGGTCAGAGTAAACCTGCTTCTGGAGTTCTTGGCAGACACCGACAGACTTAGGAAATGTTTTGTTTTGTTTTGTTTTTTCTTACTCAGAAAGTAATTGTGTGAAGTGCTACAGCAAGATTATTCGTAAACAAGAGGGAGATTACAAACTATTTCAGAGTTATAAAAATCTTTATGCCAATTTTCCAAAGCATTCTCAAACATCTTGACTGAATGGGATAACCTAGGTAAACCACGCAGCACAATGCCCCTCACGTTGTTGTTATTGATGGTGGTGGTGATGGTGATATTCTCATCTATAAAACATTAGGCAAAACTACTCAGCACAGAGAGCTTTCATTTGGAAACTGCTGTAAAGTGGACAGAATGTTAGAATAAAAATATACATGGTAAAATGTAGGAGTTGTTTGTCTCCAGGTGAGCTTGAGTGACAATGAAGTAGTCCTGCTCCTTCCCCAAGCATACACTGTTTGGGAGTTAGGGGTGTGGGAATGGACCTCTCCTCTCCTTTTTCCTTTCCTTTCCTTCCCTTTCCTTTCCTTTCCTTTCCTTTCTTTCCTTTCCCTTTCCCCTTTCCTTTCCTTTCCTCTTTCTGTCCCTTCCCTTCCTTTCCTCTCCTCTCTTTTCCTTTCCTTTCCTTTCCAATTTTTCTTCCTTCCTCCTTCTCTTCCATTCTTTTTCTTTTCAGCCAAGCTTTTCTATGTAGAATGGAAAAAAGTCTCTCTTCTGGTAAAGGGATTCAAACAGCAGATAGCCTTGTGTGAGTTTTAGCAAGTAGATGGGTGTCATCCTAAGATTAAATCTTGTTAGGTGCTGTTGGGTTTAGCAACTGCATGTCACTGCTTGGCGCACAAGGAAACACAGGAAGAAGCTGAGTAGATCTGGGAGAGGTGAAATTTAGGGATAAGAGAGGAGAAGATTTGTATGTTTTAGAATTCACAATTCAATCAAGCAGGTTGCATTAAAATCACTTTAGAGGTAAGGGAGCTGTGACTCAGAAGGAGGTCATTGCTCAAAGTCACCTAGAAGCAAGTGACTTCTTTTAGGAGCTCAGTCTATTGGCCTTCTCCCTTGTTTAGAATGACCTAATAAACCAGACTGTCTTTGTGCATAGGGACCTCTTCATTATAATCAGGAATAACTGTCTCATCTGAGACAATGTAGCCAAAACACAGAGCTGGCCAGTTATTTTCCCTGTCTCTGGAGCTACCTCTGGATAGGCACTGAAGACTGGAGATGTTGAGGGGAAAGTGGCAAACAGACAACTAAGTTGCAACCATTTGTCCCTGAGTGAAAATCTGAAATGCAGCCCCCACGTTTGAGTGTTGATATGGCAGTTGGTGGACTGAAAAGACGTCCACCTTCTGCAGTAAACTGAAAGTCATCTACAGCTTATGGGACGAAAGTTGAAACAGGCTTCCACCCACAATAGTGGCTTCTGTTAAAATCCTCAGAGTAAAATCACTGGGGATGTCTACAATCTGAGTCAATACTTGGACTTCTCAGAGAAGTTGTTGACAATCAAACAGCTCTGCCTCACTGTGCTCTCAGGCAGGCAGGGGGGAAAGAACTGAGTTGAAAGGCCCCGTTTCCACTTTTGGCTCTGCCTCAACTCTTTGTGAGAGTTTGGGCAATTCTCTTTATTCTGTGGACACTAGATCCTGAATTTGCAAAATGAAGACATAGAGTAAGATAATGTCCAAGCTCTCACCCAACTCCAGAAGACTGTCTACTTCCTGTTAAGATAGTTCAGTAAAAATCTAAAGTTGGCATCATACTTTCCCAACTGTATGAAAGATTATCCTGTATTTTTCTCCCTTCATCCCTGCTGCCTTTCTTTCTTCTTCCCCCTTTCACACCGCAACCCCTCTCCTTCCCCTCCCCTTTCCCCCAAGGAAGCAGAATATCAGCTCACGAATTATCTGTTGGTGCTTCCAAAGTCACAGAGAGCCAGGCATTCCTGAATGCAGTGTTCTCAGGCGATACACATTATGCTTTCCGCTTACACCAGCCATCTTTCTGCTTCCAGTTCTGGGTCTGCTAAGTTTTCGTTTTCTACTTTTTGCTTTTGGTTCTACTAGAGAGTATGGAGCCCTAGAAAAAATGTTTTACAAAGACTGAAAACCTCTCCCTTTGCCTTCAGGCTCAAGTTTCCACACCACCCTTCCCTGACAAATGCTGATACAAACTCTTACCTAAGACTGTTGCAAAGCTGCAGGGCAGGAGTGTTGGCTGGGGGAGTATGTTTTATCCAAGCCTTTGGTCAAGCCAGAAATATTTCAGCCCCAAAGATATCAGACTAACGTGGAAACAATAATAATACTCAATCCCCCAAAGGCCAGTCACGCAGCTGTTCCCACTTTGATACTCACAGTTCAACAGCATTCCGGGGGAGGTCGGAGGGAATCTCTGTCACCTTGCTGTCTTGGCAGAGGAAGACCCTGTTAGAACAGTGACAGAGCTGATGGTGACATCCGGATCCCACATTCAGAAGTGCCAGCAAAGACACCAGGAGCAAGGCCATGCTTATTTATCCATCCACCTGTTTCCTTCCTACACTGGCAGCGAAAAACTTCTGCAGATTTCAGAGGCTCCACATAGTGCCCTCATGAGAAGAGATCTGACTTGAGAACTGGCCAGGTCACGTGACCCACCAAGGATTCCTCTGTCTCATTCATTCTCATTCTCTCTCTCTCTCTCTCTCTCTCTCTCTCTCTCTGTAACTTTCAGACAAGGCAAGTAAAATGTATGTCAGCAGTGATTTCCAGCACAAGAATAGTTACTCCCTTGCCCTTCAAGATTGGGTTCCTTACACCCTGGACCAAGGAAGACAGTAAATAAGACATTGATACCTATCTGGGATAGGCCTGCAGCTATAGCCCTGTGGCATCCAATCCCGTCAGATCTCAGAAATTAAGCAGGGTCAGGCTGCAGGGTTGCCATGAGTCAGATACTGACTTGACAGCACCTAACAACAACAACAACCTGTCTGGAATAGTTGGCATTATTTCGCTGCACGTGTCTCTGTTGGTTACCATTCCTTCTCCACAGAGGGACATGGTTGACTTTCCCTCACAAAGGTACAACCATAATATGATACATCTCCAAGAGAGGTATTGATAAGAGAAGGGATGGTACCAAGTTTTAGCCTTTAGCATCAACTTCCTCCTCTAACCCACCCGATATAAAACCAGACCTTCTGGATTAAAGTCATTGATCCTCTTTCTCACTGTAATTAATAAGCAAAAATGAAAATAGTTGTACATAGGTACATGGGAGGCACTTCAGGTAGAGTTTTCTGTAGAGATAAATATCTGGAGTGATCTAAGGAATGGGCTGTGTTTCTGGTGGGGAGTTGATAAACACCATTATGTCTACCCTCCTGGAATATCCTCTCTGGCTCTGTAAATTGTCCCTGGTATTTGGCATTTGGTCCAAATGAATTTACAAATCTGTGTTTTTCACTTAATTTTAAATGTTTCTTGTAGATGACAGCCTTCACATGTACATTGACTTTTCCAATCTGCTGGATTATATGGGTTCTAAAGAATGTTTGCCTGTAGCCATAGCCCCGTGGCATCGGATCCCATCAGATCTCAGAAGCTAAGCAGGGTGGGGCCTGGTTAGTACTATGATGGGAGACTGCCTTGGGAACACCAGGTGCTGTAGGCGTGGGAGAGGGACCTGGTAACCCACTCCCAATCATTCCACTATTGAAAACCCTACGAACGGCAGAGAAACACTGACAATAGTGTTTCACCTGTTGTATGCAGGGTCTACTATGAGTAGGATACCAACTCCACAGCACCTAACAACAATAACAAAGAATGTTTGGTAACACTTTGGTTTCAAGTAGAAAATCTATGAATCCAGAATATATAAGGACTAAAATGTATAAAATTCTTTAAAATCATGCCTATAACTTATTATCTGCTAAAAGTAGCTTCAACACCATCTTTGGGTAATTGTTGTTAGGTGCCATCGAGTTGGTATCCGACTCATAGAGACCCTGCGTACAGCTGGTGAAACACTATTGTCAGTGCTTCTCTGCTTTTCATAGGGTTTTCAATGGTGGACTGATTTTTGGGAGTGGGTTGCCACGTCCATCTCCCAAGCCTACAGCACCTGGTGTTCCCAGGCGGTCTGCCATCCAAGTACTAACCAGGCCCGACCACGCTTATCTTCAGAGATCTGACAGGATCAGATGTCACAGGTCTATGGCTGCATGCCTTTGAGTAATTAGTTGTATAAAATTGAGTCTCATGAAAATGCTAAAAATATACAGTATAACTAGCATACCAACTTTTCTATTTCCCCTGCCTCACTAAAGAAAAATCACATGGATTAAATCATTAGGTGGAAAACAAAAGCAAGTGATCTGCAGGGGAGAAGTTACTTCTTAGCTTTCTCTGGGAGCAACTGATTCATTCTAATTCTGAGATTTGAAGATAGGGGAAGTATCAATATGGACTCCAGGTTAACAGTTTGGGCTAATGTGAACAGTTAAATTATCTCACTCAACAATTGATCCAAGGAATCATCGTCTTTCAGATATAGAAGGCTTAATTCAGTAAGTTAACTAATGCCTAGGTCTACTTTAACATATTCATTTTAATGTAAGGGGAATTTCTTACTTGTGCTTGAATAACTCTGAAGACAAGAAACTCATAACCTATTGCATCTTACACCTATTCCTGTACCCACAAATCCCATTTGGATTTCTGGAGAGCTCCAATTATAAGTAAATTAGTCTTTGTATAATGAGCTGAAATCTTTTTAAAATTGAGATTTTGATTTTAAAAGCTATGTCATATTCACAGCTTATAGAAGTATATGTAACATAAATGCAATTTGTTAAGCATAATAATAAACGATTGTAGACTAAAGGAAAAAACGATATAACCAGTTCTGGTTGTACTTATTTCATAAATCCTCCTTTATTCACCCTTGCGTTCCAATGCCCAGATATGACCATTACCTGAATTTTATGTTTATCCTTCTTTTTGTTTCTTTTTAAATTAATTTTATCACCAATATATGTATTTCCTAACAGTATATTCTTTAACTTTTGTTTGCTTTTGGATTTTGTACATATTGTATCTTTCTTTAAGTAGTCCTTTTGCTACCTGGTATTTTCACTAACTTGACATTTCTAAGAATCAACCATGATGTTATGTGTAAGCTGTAGTTATGGATTCTTACTGCTGTATAATCCATTTCATATTACAATTTATGCTTTTATTTTCTTGTAATCTTTCTTTATCCTGGGGTCCTGAAAACACTCTCATGTTGTCTTCTAAAGATTGGCAGTTTTACTCCATAAATCTTAGTTTGCGATGTATTTGGTACTGGTATTTGAGGTATAAAGGATTCAATATCAGCTTTTATCTAATGGCATATATTTTTTGAATTGACTCTCTTTTCTCCTCTAATTTATAAAATGACCTTCTTGTATCTCAAGTACCTAGTTTGGATGGGTTTTTGTCTAAGCTTTTCTATATTCCATTGTCCTTATCTACACTGCAGCAGTGCTATGCTCTCAGTTACTTGAGTTTTAAAGTAAGCTTTGATAGATACCTCTAATTTATTTCTTATAGGAATATCTGACTTACCTTTCACTTTTATGAAAGAAGTTTAGAATCAGTTTATTAAAATCCTTTACAAAAATCCTTGATAGAATTTTATTTGGGACTATATTGGTTTTCACCTTTAAGAGATTGTCTTCCTATCCATGAATATAATGTATTACCTTTTTTTCGTATTTGCCACACTTTGGGGTTGAACCCAGGGCTTCACACATTTTATGTAAGTGCTCTACCACTTGCCTGCACCCCTAGTCCATTTTTTATTTTTTGTCTTGAGAGAGGGTCTCATTAAATTATACAAGCTGCCTCTGGTCTTCAACCTGTGATCTTCCTGCCTTCACCTCCTGAGACACTGGGATTCCAGGCATGAGCCACTGTGCTCAGCTGTCACACTGTGTTTTTAAAGGCTTTCTTTTGATGTGTTTCACATTTTTATCCATAAATGTCTTAATATATTAAGCTTATTTCTAAACAACATGTAAATGTTTTATGCTATTGCTAGTGATACCAATATTTAAAGTCATATTTTATGTTTGTCACATTGTAAAAATGTACCTCATTTTGGAATATTTATTCTTGTACCCAATTATCTTGTTACATTTTCTATGTAGATTATCATCTACATCTAAACAATTCCATGTGTATAATGAAAGTTTACTTCCTTTCAACTCCTTTCTCTTTCATTTCTTCCCTTTCCCTTAATCCTCCCTTTCCTACTTTATCTTCCTCTCCCTCACTTTTCTTTCTTTTCCCTCTTTCTTTATGATAATAATTTTATACTATTAAACTACTCATATTTTTGTGGCTAGAAAACTTGATAGTTATTATCATTTAATGCATCACAAGATTTGACTTCATATTTTATTTAGAATTTTTGCATTTATGTTCACAAGTAATTTGTAATTCAGTAATGAGTAGTTTTTAGTGAGATATTTAATTTCTAATTTTCCTTTCTCATGTCCTTATATTATTTAGCATCAAGATTATATTTGTCTCATAGACTGAGTTGGGGAATAATCTCATTCCAAGGAAAAACTATTTTAGATCAAAATAATCTATTCCATAAAAGTATGGCCATATTTGCTTGTGTGTGTGTACGTGTGTGTGTGTGTGTGTGTTGTTATTGTTGTTGTTAGGTATCTGGTCAGACTCATAGAGACCTTCATAGAGTTTTTGATGGCTGACTGTTTTCAGGATTGTTTTGAGAGTGGGCTGCCATGTCCTTCCAGTTTTACAGTGCTAGGGATTAAACCCAGGGCCTCAGAGAATGCAGAGCAACACTCTACCAACTGAGCTAAATCCCAGCTCCCTGTGTGTGTGTGCATGAAGATTTAAGTATTGATTGAACTTCTAAAATTACTGTTGGACTATTCAGACTTTCTTAAATTTGGTGGTGGTTTATTTCTGACTAGTTTATTTCTTTTTTCCTGGAGATCTAACCCAGGGCCTTGTGTATACTAGGTAAGTGCTCTACCACTGAACTACATCCCCAACCCTCTAGTATCTTTTGATCGAGTACTCTGGTCAGAATTTATTTCATTTGTCCTTCCCAAAGACCCAGCTTTTGTCTTTGCTCTACCACTATGCTATGTCCCCAGTCCTTGTATATATATATTTTTTATTTTGTTGAAATTTTGTGTTTGTTTCCTTTATTATTATTTTGTTTAGTTTTGGGTTTTTTATTCCATTTTGTTTTCTGTTTTATATGTTATATATTCTCACTATTTATTTTTATGATTACACAAATATTTATCTTTTACTTTTATTTATGGTTTTATTGTATACATGTATTTATACCTTTTGCTTAACAAGGTTTGATTTTATCAGCATTTGAATTCCCCTCCTGAAAAATACATGAATTTAAAATTTTTAAGTCTATTCACTGGTCAGAGAGCATACATTTATTGATGTCTAATACTCTTGACCTATCTTTGTTATGAATCATAATTATTATCTCCATTCTATATTTGCTTAGATTTCCTGTCACTTTTGTTCATGTCAATGGAACTCCTACACATGTGTTTAATTCTCATTTGCCTTCACAGATACTGCACTGAAAGGCTTTGAGAAGCATTGCTTATAATTAAATATGATTTCTTTCCAAAGAAAAGCTTTAAAATAATCAAAGGCAGCTAATTCCAGTGATTCAGTGGTAAATGTCTAACATCCAGCTCTTCAGGGGGGAAAAGGCCTTATTTCATAGCGTTTGTTAATTTCCATGGTGCAAATTCTCCCACCATAGCTTATATCAAGTTATCAATGTGGTGTCAGCTAGCTTATAAAATCCTAAACATCTCCAACTCTGCTGGCAGGAGCTGGTTCCAACACATTGCTGGCTGTGGTGTGCTTCTTGAATCATGTTTTGTTTGTTGAGGCATTCTCATAGCTCTACAACCATTCCTTATAGGACATAGCTTTATATGCACTACAGTTTGTGGGAATCTTCACTTTAGAATAATCTCCACCCTCTGCTCCTATGTTTCAATGGATGAAACTTAAACCATAGTTCTGTCTGGGCAATGTGCCCTTGGGAGGCTGAGGCAGGAGGATTGTTAAGTTTGAGGCCAGCCTGGGCTTCAGTCTGAGACTATCTTAACAACAAAACCAAAAATTATTCTGTGTTATTCCTGAAACAGTCAGCCATTGAAAACCCTATGAGGGTCGCTATGAGTCTGATGCCGACTCGACGGCACCTAACAACAACAACAACAACAATGAATTCTCTGAGTTTTATGAAAGATTGGCCAAACAGCAGGTATTTTAGGATGTGAGTATATGTGACCTGCTCCCAGAAGCAGCTCTCTGGAGATGCACTGTTTTTTTTCCCTAGGGAGGAGAAAGTCTACTTATACCATAATCAGGGAAGTGGCATAGAAACCGTAGTGGTCACTGTGGCAGCACTACTTATGCAGAAGGAGGAAAAGCCCTCTCTTGTCTAAAGGGGAATCTGATGTGGAAATTGAGTTTAGTGTTGAAAAACATGAATTAAATTCGTTATTATTGAGTGTTCAAAACTGAAAAACTATGTGCAATACAAATCATGTTTCTCTCTCAGTGAATCTCCCCCCCGACCTTCTTCATTCTTTTTTTTTTAAATCAGTCACTAACTTCCCTTGCCTTTCCTTCCCTTTATTCTATTTCATGAAAAGCTTTCTTTTGAGAACATTTTCTTGTTCTTCCTTACATCAGAGGACACCTTATATGTGGCACTGCCTTCCTTCATCTTGCTTAGGCTTCCATGATGGGTTCCTAGAGTTTAAGAACTATGCAAACATCAGGTATGTGGTCATAGTTGTGATTATGGATGTTGTCTTATAAATCATCTGTTAAGAATTCTACTGGAAAGGCAAGGTCCAGCTCAGCTTTGTGATTTCAAAACTTGAAGTTTCCTCAGTGTCAGAGATCTTGAATTTCAGTAATGAGGCAGTAGCACAGCTCTGCCCTGATGAACTTGAGGACTAATGTAGTTTCTTCAGGCAGATTTGATTCCTGGGACTTGGTTGGTCTCACAAAACTGTATTTAATGCTTCACCAGGGAATTTTTGTCACAGGTCAGAAGTTTACAATTGTTTACAATTAAAATTTAAGATAAATACCATATGCTCTTACTCATATGTGGGAGCTGAATACAACTTAAAAGAAGGAAAATATCCTATATATAAATTGGAACACAATAAAAAGATCATGTAAACTTAGTGTAGAAGGGACAATTTAAGGAGTGGAAAGGAGGAGGGAGGGATCTAGCAAAAGGAAGTGATGATGGGAAAAGACAGGAGGAGGAGGAGGGCCATTAAGGAGGAAGGAAGGGGGGAGAGGTCAACCTCAAAGTGCTCATTTTATTAGTATGGGAAATAATAATAATACCAATAATACCAAAGGATGGCAATAATGCAAATGGACTAGATCACTCATGTCATACTGCTGAGAATGTAAAAAGATAGATCACTATAGAAAAAAGTTTGTACTTAAATCAAAATCAAAATGCATGTATATAGGCAAATATTCCCACAAAAAGACATATAAGCAGAAAGGAAATCATTGATGGGGGAGTGTGAATGGGGGAGGAGGGTAAGGGGGAGGTTATTTGAGCAATGTACAATGAAATGCCTATATGGAAATGTCACAACGAAATACATGTCAGAATGAAACCCATTAAGTTGTACATTAAAAATTTCCAATTAAAAATTTTGAAAAATGAATTTCTAAACCAATTTTCTAGGAAGTCATGTGAAAATAATGTCTCTGGGGAGCTTGTTGTTGTTGTTAGGTGCCGTCGAGTCAGTATCCGACTCATAGTGACCCTCATAGGGTCTTCGATGGCTGACTGTTTCAGGATTGCCTTGGGAGTGGATTGCCAGGTCCTTCTCCCATTTATGCGGTGCTGGGAATTGAACTCAGGACCTTAGAGACTGCAGCGCAGTGCTCTACCAACTGAGCTAAATCCCAGCCCCTCTGGGGAGCTACTTGGGAGAATACCTGTGTGTCTCTTTGACTGGAGAAAAAGCCATCGTAATGGTAGCCACATAAAGGATAATATCTGAGAAGCAGAACTGTAAAATAAATTGAGGTAGGAATATTTGTACCAGGTATGATATACTGTTTTCTTTCTTTTTTTTTTTGTATTGAGACAGTTAGATTTTGATACTTAACACACGGCCCCAAATTATTATGTCTTAAAACAACCAGACTTAATGGCACCTAACAACCACAACAAAATTACCCCTACCTGTTTTTTGCTTTATTCTGTTGTTAGGTGTGGTCCAGTCTGCTCTGAATCATAGTGACCCTATATACAATAGAATGAAACACTTCCTGGCACTGTGCAATGCCCAGCACTATGTCAGTTATTCTCTGCTATTCATAGGACTTTTGATGGCTGATTGTTTTGGGATTGCTTCAGGAGTGGATTGACAAGTTTTTTTCCCATTTTTGCAGTACTGGGGATAGAACCCAGGGCCTCAGAGAACACAGAGCAGCATTCTATCAACTGAGCTAAATCCCAGCCCCATATAATATTCTAGAGTTTACAATTTTGTTTTGGTTCTATTGAGTATTTCTAGATTTGGACAGGATCTCTCCTATATCTGTGGTCAGCTGTTGGGTCTGCTGGGGATTGGCTGGTACAAGATGCCTCTACCTGGGATGACTTAGCTCTGCTTCATGCATTCCAGCAGGCTAGATTTGTGGTGTTCAGAAAGTGGTATGCCAAGAGACTCAGAATTGGCATACCATCACTTTTGTTGTGGCCTCGACTAAACATCAACAAAACAAAAATCCTTACGACTGGGTCAGCACGCAACTTCACATTAAATGGAGAAAAGATTGAGGTTGTCCAAGATTTTACTTTGCTTGGCTCCATAATCAACACCCGTGGAAGCAGCAGTCAAGAAATCCAAAGACGCATTGCTCTAGGAAAAGCTGTGGCAAAAGATCTCTTTAGAGTATTGA
>VMDO01014027.1:0-49901 GCA_007922755.1 Pedetes capensis | reverse complement strand
ATGTTTTCATCAAAAATGGATTAGGTAAAAAATAAAAAGAAATATTGTGACTTTATTTCAATAAAGTCAGGTGAAAGAAAATTTCAATATAATCAAAAATTTGATACTCTTTATTGACATGACTAAGCAGAATATAAATATCAGCTCAGTTCATGATACATGAGGAAGACATAACTGCATCGCCAAAACATTATCAAATTGTTTTTAAAGAGAAGTTACAATTATATGATGCCAAAATAATGGAGAAAGGGGAAAACATTTTGTTTATTCATTTGTGTTTGGCTCTTTATTCCAGTTATGTGATGGTATCCTCCCCCAAGTTTCCATATGTCATACAGGTATATTTTAGAGCATTGATGGCTCCTATACAGAAAGGAGAAAATATTGCCTAAATATAGTTGCTTCCTTAGAACAGTAAGAAGTTTGATTAAATCTGGAACAAATTTTCCTAGGATTCATTCTGGGATAAATTTTGCTTAATATTTTTAAATAATTTTAAACTTAAGTGAATAAGCACTCAATACAACAATTAAATATAAGTGGTGTGAAGAGAGGGAATTGATTGTTATACATTAAATTATGATTTTAATGGATTTTAACTGCTGGAAGAAACAATGAAAAATTTTAAAGTAGGATAAAGTAAAAATAAATGTTTACTGAATCATGTCCATGGAGTATTTCTATAAGCTAGAGCTGTGGAAATATAGTCTTATTTATATCTCATTTAATGTTTTTAACCTGCCTATGGCAACATGACTTTAACTATATTTTGGTATTAGGAAAGTTATATATGTTAATGTATAAATAACCCAGGATTCAAGGTTAGCTCTTTAAACTCAGGCCTGAACTCACTTTATTAGCATGTGAGAAAACTTCAAAAATTAAAAAATTAAATATCAGTATCAAATACAATATGACTAGAATCCAAAACAAACCATAATAATTATGGATATTTTCTGTTTTATATAAATAATATCTGGAATGAATTGCTACTTTCCTCAGAAAAAATAAACCCCAAAATTCAAATCAATGACACTGGACTTCACATAAAGAAGTTGGAAAATAACCAATGGTATGTCTTACAGAAGTAGAAAACATAAATACTAGAAAAGAAAAAGGAAAGATAAAAGAAAATAAACCCAAATAGCTAAATCAGTGTTGAGAGAAAAGACAAAGAGCAGGAGGCATTACATTATCTAACTTCAGCATATACTACAAAGCTATAGAACAAAAAAGATATTGGCATAAGAACAGATCCATAGACCAATGAAACATAATAGAGAGCCTAGAAATAAACCCACGCATTTACAGTCAACTGATCAATAAATAATGCTGCAAAACTGGATATCCACATGCAAAAGAATGAAATTAGACCCTTACCTCTCACAAAAATTCAATTCAAAATGGATTAAAGATTCAAGTGTAAAACCTAAAACTACGAAACCACTGGAGGAAAACAGAGGAAAAGCTTCAGGATATTGGACTGAGCTAGGACATTTTGGACACACTCTAAAAGCACAGGAAACAAAAGCAAAGATAGGCAAATGGAACCATATCAATATAAAACTCTTCTACTACTCAAAGGAAATGATCAACAATGGTGTGAAGAAATAGTCTAGAGAATGGGAGAAAATATTTGCAAAGTATAAACTGGATATTTCCCCACATCATAATCAATGATTCTCTTTGGCCAGGCCCTTTTGTATGTCCATAATATATAAGGAACTCCAAAAGCTCAAGAGCAAATAAAAGTAAATACCCTGATTTTAAAATGGACAATAAATTCAAATAGATATTTCTCAAAAAAACACACATAAATAGCCAACAGATATATGAAAAATGCTCAACTAATCATGAAGAAAATTCAAATCAAAACCAAGAAGTTCTGCTGTGCTATTGCACAGTATGGTGACTATAACAATAATGTACTATATATTTTAAAAAAGCTACAAGAAGAGATTTTGGAAATTTTCACCATAGAAATGATTAATATTTGATGAGATAAATGTATAGCCTGACTGAAATATTACTTAATGTATGTTGTTTGTTGTTGTTAGGTGCCATCGAGTCGGTATCCGACTCATAGCGACCCTCTGTACAACAGGGGAAACACTATTGTCAGTGCTTCTCTGCTGTTCATAGGATTTTCAATGGCAGATTGATTTTTGGGAGGGGGTTGCCAGGTCCTTCTCCCAAGCCTACAGCTGCTGGTGTTCCCAGGCAGTCTCCCATCCAGGTACTAGCCAGGCCTGATCCTGCTTAGCTTCTGAGATCTGATGGGATCAGATGCCACAGGGCTATGGCTGCAGGCACTTAATGTATACATGTATCAAAACATTACCTGGAACCACATTAGAATGTATATTTTTCATGTTTTTATGTATCAGCTAAAAATAAATTTAAAACATAAAATATTTTATCTGGTACACATACACAATGTAATATCATTCAGCCATAAATCATGAAGCCTTGTCATCTGTTACATCATGGATGGAACTAGAGATCCTATGTGCAATGAAATAAACCAGGTACAATATGTAAGTACCATATGTCCTCACTCATATGTGGAATCTGAAAAAGTTAATCTTATAGAAACTGAGAGTAGAGGGTTGATTATCACATGCTACGGACAGTAGGAACAAGAGAAGGATACGGAGAAGTTCATCAGTGGGCAATTTATAGTTAGATAGGAGTAAGAAATTCTGATGTGCTCTTACATAGTAGGATGACTATAGATAATAATGTGCTATATATTTTAAAAAGCTAAAAGAATGGATTTTGAATGTTTCCACTATAAAGAAATGATAAATGTTTGAGGAGACATGTTTAACCTGATTTAAACGTCATAAATTGTACATTGTATACATGTGTTGAAACATCATCTGGTACCCCATTAGTATGTTAAATTTCTGTGTTTTGTGTATCAGTTAACAATATATTAAGTTTAAATTAAAAAATAAAATTCAAATGGAAATGAAAAACAACAGAAGACCCAAATTAATACTGAAAAACAACAACAAAAAAAATGAACTGGCTACTAGATATATTCCAAAGCTACAGTAATCAAGACACTGAAGTTTTGGTATAAAGAGAAAAATATAAATGTAACAGAGCTGAGAGTACAACAGTGGACTGATAGGACAAAATGTAACCTTTTAGTAAAGATTTCATAGATCTAATGCCAAACACATGATGCATAAGAGAAAAAAAACTTGATGTATTCAGCAAAATTAAGAATTTCATTTTTCCAAAAGTAATGTTAATAGGTTAGAAATATAAGCCAGATTCAGAGTAAATATTTTCAAATCCAGATCTGATAAATGACTTTTATCCAAGATATAAAAAACTCTCAAAACTCAATAGTTAGAAAATAACATTTTAATGAGAAAATATTATAAGCATGCATTTCACCAAATGTGACATATAAATGTAAAGTATAGAAATTATGATAAAATATTATTACACATTAGGAATATGCAAATTAAAATGCAAAACATTTACCTATTAGGTATCTCAATTTCAGAACACTGATTGTTCCTAGTATTGATAAGGATATAACAAAACCAATACTCTCATACCAGATTAGTGCGGATGTAAAATAGTACATTTGTTGTTGTTAGGTGTCATTGAGTTTGTGTACGACTCATAGAAACCCTTTCTACAACAGTCAAAACATTATTGTTGTATTTTTCTGCTATTCATAGGGTTTTCAGTGGCTGATTGTTTTTGGGAGTGGGTTGTCAGGTCCTTCTCCCAAGTCTACAGCACCTGGTGTTTCCAGTTGGTCTCCCATCCAAGTAGTAACCAGCCCCAACCCCGCTAAGCTTCTGAAATCTGATAGGATTGGACATCACAGTGGTTACAGCTACAGCCATATTGGTACATACAAGTACTTTATTTCTTTTGCTTTTCGTCTGTTTTGTTGTTGTTGTTGTTGTTGTTTGCTTTGTCTAGTGTTAGTTGAGCGTTTTATATGAATATTTCTTGGTAATTCATTTATAATTCTTTTAAAATTTTATTTGGAAGTACTGGGGCCTGAATCCAGAGCCTCATACATACTTTGCAAGTGATCTACCACTAAGCTATACCCCCAATCACTTTAAAATTTTTTTATCTTGTACATAGGTTTACTAAGTTACACAGGCTGCCTCTGGCCTCAAACTTGAAATCCTTCTGCCTCTGCCTCCTGAGTCACTGGGATTACAGGCATGTGCCACTACACCTGGATCATTTATAATTCTTTTTAAAATTATCTTTAGTAATTTTCCAGTGTTTTACAATGCACTTTTAAACAATCTAAGTCTACCTTCAAATAATACTATGCCACACCTTGCATAGTATAAAACAGCCTTTAACGGTATTCCCAGTCCCCCTCCTTACCTCTGTAACATTATGTCATTTCCATCTTACTTTTCCACACACTAAGTTACCAACACATTGTTTCTATTATTGCTTCAAAGAAACAGATGTCTTTTGATCAATAAAGAATAAGACATATAAGCCAGACAGTATGGCACATGCCTGTAATCCCAGCAACTCAAGAGGTGGAGGTAGGAGAATACGAGTTTTGAGACCAGAGGCAGCCTACTCAATTTAGCAAGACCCAGACTCAAAAATAAAAAAACAAATAAAGAAATAAAAGAGAGAGGGGGAGAGAAGTATGCAATTTGTTTTAGCTTTACCTAGTTGTTGTTGTTAGGTGCCGTCGAGTTGGTATCCGACTCATAGCGACCCTCTGTACAACGGGAAACACTATTGTCAGTGCTTCTCTGCTGTGCATAGGGTTTTCAATGGCAGATTGATTTTTGGTAGGGGGTTGCCAGGTCCTTCTCCCAAGCCTACAGCTTCTGGTGTTCCCAGGCAGTCTCCCATCCAGGTTCTAACCAAGCCCGACCCTGCTTAGCTTCCGAGATCTGACGGGATGGGCTGCCACAGGGCTATGGCTGCAGGCTTTACCCAGTACTCTTCCTTTTCTTTATATAGTTCCAAATTTATGACCTATATCATTTTCCTTCTACCTGAAGAATATCTTTCTTTTTTAATTTTTTTTGTTTTGGTACTGAAGAGTTGAACACAAGGCCTTATGTATGCTTAATCAACTGCTCTATAACTGAAATGAACCCCCTACACCTTTTTATGTTTTAGATTTATACAAGTTCTTGCTAAATTGTGCAGCCTGTGCCTGGCCTGGAATTTGCTGTCTTCCTGTTTCAGCCTCCCAAGTCTCTGAGATTACAGGTGCACAGCACAGAGCCCAGCTTTACTTGAAGAATTGTTTTAACATATCTTTCAGGGAAATTTGATAGTGGTGCTTTCCTTTAGTTTTGGCCTATAGATGAAAGTCTTTATTTCATCTTCACTTTTGAAGGATATAGATCTACTTTTACTGGATATAGAATTATACATTGGAAGAAGTTTTAGTTTTCAACATTTTATAAAGATTTCTCATCACTCTTTTTTCATGTACATGACTTCCAATAAGATGTCAAATAATAAACAGAATAGAAAGAAGACAGGAGGGGACTAGCAATGGGAAGCAAAGTTGTGGAAGGTGAGAGAGGGAGGAAAAACAATGTAGAGGGATAAAGGGGGAGAGGATAATCTCAATGTAAATGATGCAACTTCATGAGTACTTGGGAAAAATAGGGAACATAAACAAAATATGCATACAAGTTTTATTATTTATTAGTCAAAAGGTTCCATAAACCTTGTAAAATGAAAGAAGTGTAACAAAAAGTGATGTAATTGTTGCACAATGGAAAAAGCCATTGATGTATTACTCTGTACCCCACCAACACTTACCAACAAAGGGGCAAAAAAAGGAAAAAAAAAACAAAAGAAAGCATCTGTAATACATATCTTTGTTCTTATATACATAAAGTGATTTTCTTTCTAAGACTTCCTTTTATCCGTACCTTTCGCAGTTTGAATAGAATATATTGTTGTTGTTATTAAATACCTTCCTAGCAGGTCCTATTCACAGCGACCCTAAGGGTTTTCAATGGCTGACTGTTTCAGGATTGCCTTGGCAGTGGATTGCTACATATTTCTCCCATATAATATACTTTAGCGCTTTTGTATTCTTGGGGGTCTTTATCCTACTCAATTTTGTTTGTTTTGTTTTTACGCATCCTAACTCTGGTTTTGGGCTGGGATTTAGCTCAGTTGGTAGAGCACTGTGCTGCAGTCTCTGAGGTCCCTAGTTCAATTCCCAGCACCGCAAAAATGGGAGAAGGGCCTGGCAATCCACTCCCAAGGCAATCCCGAAACAATCACCATTGAAAACCCTATGAGGGTCACTATGAGTCGGATACCGACTCGACGGCACCTAACAACAACAACAACAACAACTCTGGTTTGGGGGTTGTTATTAATTTTCTAGTATTCTAATTATGTATATTTTGAAATTTCTCTGGAGTTTTTGGGTGTTTCTCCTCCCTCTATCTCTAGTTTTTGTTATTTATTTTTTGCTGTATGTTTCAATTTAGTAGTTATTTTTTAATTGAAAATTTTTAATGTGCACCTTAATGTGATTCATTCTGACATACTTTTCATTGTGACATTTCCATATATGCATTTTGTTGTACATTACACAGATAAATTCCCTCTTACCCTCTTGTGCACTTCCTCCCCCGTCCCAGTCCCCCACCAAAGACTTCTCTTCCATTTGCTTGTCCTTTTATGGTAATATTTTTCTATATATCCTTGAATTCCAATTATGTTTAAGATCAAAACTTTTTCTGTAGTGAACTTTTCTTTTTACATTGTCAGTACCATTACATGAATTTTCTAGTCCATCTATATTAATACCATTCTTTGGTATTACTGGTGTTAGTATAATTATTTCCAGGCCTATTAAAAGTTGGGCTGGTCACCCTGAAGTCACCCCTCCTCCATTCCTCATTCCTCTTTGTTCCTCCTCTCTCCTTCTCCTCTCCCAGGATTTCTTCCTTTTGCTAGATCTCTCCCTCCTTCTTTTGCTTTCCCCAAATTGTCCATTCTCCACTAGGTTGACTTTAGCTTTTTTTTTTTATTATGTTCCAACCTCTGAATAGGACTGTTTCCTTCTTATAATTTTGATTAAGCTCCCACATATGAGTGAGAATATGTGGTGTTCCTCTTTCTGAGTTTGTGTTCATTCGTTTAAAATAATTTTCTCCAATTCCATCCATTTTGCTGCAAATGATATTATTTCATTTTTTGATTGCTGAGTAGTATTCCATTGTGTATATGTACCATAGCTTTTTATCCATTCTTCTGTTGATGGGCATAATGGTTGATTCCATATCCTTGCTATTGTGTAAAGTGCTGCATTGAACATGGAAATGCAGGTGTCTCTGTGGTATGATGACACATCTCCCTTTGGGTAAATTTCCAATAGTGTTATATTAATTTGGTAAGTTTTTACTGATGTATATTAAACTTATTCTTTTCTCTGTTATAACAAGACTACTGCTGAATGTGTTCAGATTCCTCATTTCTCTTACAATGTATTTAATTTCTGTCACATCCTTTAGATCTTTTTTTATGGTTTCTATCTTTCTGATGAAATCCCTATAATCTTTCATGTTTTCTGTTTTGTAAGAGTCCAAATATATTGACAATGTTCTTGTTGTTGTTAGGTGCCATGGAGTCAGTGTCCAACTCATAGCGACCCTATGTAAAACAGGTGAAACGCTATTGTTAGTGCTTCTCTACTATTCATAGGGTTTTCAATGGCTGATTAATTTTTGGGAGTGGGTTGTCAGGTCCTTTTCCCAAGCCTACAGCACCTGGTATTCCCAGGTGGTCTCCCATCCAAGTATTAACCAGGCCTGACCTTGCTTAGCTTGCAAGATCTGACGGGATCAGATTCCACAGTGGTAGGGCTGCAGGCATACTGATGATAGTTATTTTAAACAATTTCTCTGATAACTCCAATATGTGTGTCATACCTGAGTCCTACTCTGATGATTGCTTTATATCTTCACATTGTGTTTGATTACATTTTTCAGAATGCCTAATATTTGTTGCTATTGTGTGAAAGATAAGCATATATTAAATAGAGATGTAAATAAGATATTTGTGTGAAAATTTATGTGAATCTACTTAGGACATGTATTGTGCTTAATTTTGTTTTGTACCTAAAGGCAGGAAAGTCTTCAAGTTCCTAAAGGCGCTTGTTTTTGTCTTCTTTCTTGGCTTTGGGCCTTACTATAGTACTATTCTTTGCAGAGGGCTTCCTTGTTCAATCCCTTTCCACCATTTTACAGGGAGAATTTTGGTGTGGTGGTAGGAGAAGCTATTCCTCCTCCTCTTCCTTTTTCTTCTTGTGTTTTTAGTATGGTAAGGTTGAATTCAGGGACTTTCACATGCTGGACAAATGCTCCACCATTGTGCTGCACCTCCCTCCCTTATTTATTTTGAGACAGGGTCTCGCTGTATTGTACAGATTTCCTTTGGACTCAAACTCACAGTCCTGCCTCAGCCTCCCAAGTCTCTGAGATTACAGATGTGTGCCACATTGCCTGGCTCATGATCTTCTTAAATGTGTCTTGGAGGCTTGTATTTCAAAGTAAGGAAGGATTTTCCAAATGCTTGCATTCCTTCTTCCAGAGTATACCTTTTTCTCTCTCTTTTCCATGCTCCCTATGTGCAGCATTCTAAATTGATTTCCTTAAATCCTTTTTCCTGTTGATTCTCATTTTTAAGTTTTTCCATTAGGTGGTACTGAAAGGGTAGAGCAGACTTGAGTGGGTGATATATCCTTTTGCCAATTAGGATAGGTTTTAACATTGCCTTCTGATAAAACCTCTATCCCTGGAGAGTAGGCCTCTGACAGAAAGAAGAATGTAGGTGGATATCAAAATAGCTATCTTCTCCTTCCCCTGTCAGGGCCAGGAAGAGATTTTCTTCAGGTGCTCACCATGAGAACCTGGCAGGCATCCTGGAGCAGATGTCTGTGAAGGAATGAGAGGCCCCTTCTAACTAGTGTCAAGGGACTTCCCTCTCACACTGGCCCCCACTCAGCCTCCAGCAGGTCATCAATATCACCAGTTAAGCTGTAAATGATTCTACTAATGGGTGGTATAAAGGATCTTTTGTGCCATGTAAGCAAATTTTAGATATTGTAGCTCTCTAAATTCACCTGCCTCTTCAGATTTCACAGTGGTGGTTTGCACTGTTCACAGACATCTATTTTCAGATGAGTCACAGAAAAGCCATTGATTCAGTTTTTTAGACATTTTCATGTAAGTGTAGGAGCGACAATTCCTAAATTTTCTCCATGACAGACCTGAAACTGGAAGTCATGCATCCACTTTGGGAAACATTTTGACAATTTCTTAAAAAGTTCAACATGATTTACTATATGACCCAGAAGTTCCAGTCATAGCAATTTACAAAAGAGAAATGATAGCATATATATCCATGTGAAGACTTGTACAAAAGTGTTCAACAAGTGTTCATGTTGTGCTTGTTACTTGCTGTCAAGTCAGGTCCAACTCATAGTGATCTTATGTATAACAAAAGAAAGTTCTCAACACTGTGCCATGCCCAGCCCTATGTCAGTGCTTCTCTGTGATGCATATGGTTTTCAATAGCATATTGTTTCAACATTATCATGAGTGGATTGCCTGATCCTTCTCCCATTTTGGGGGTGCTGGGGATCAAACCCAGGGCCTCAGAGAGACAGAGCAGCACTCTACCAACTGAGCCAAACCTCAGCCCACAAATGTTTATAGCAGGATTATTTGTTATATCCAAAATGTTGTATCAACACAAATGTCCATCAGTTGGTGAATAAACAAATTGTGGTATATATCCATCCAATGGAATATTTGCTCAGTAAAATAAACCATTGATATATATATATATATATATGTGTGTGTGTGTATACATATATATATACATATATATATATATATGCAATGTCAGCTGTGCCAGCATAGCCAGCTGTGCCATCCTCCCCGTTGCATACATATATATATATATATATATATATATATATATATATATATATATATATCAATGTTTTATTGATATGTATATATCAATGTGGTTAAATGTCAAAATAATTATTCTGAGTAAAAGAAGTCAGGTAATAAAACAAACCAATGCCTAATTTATGACACCATTTTTTTATGTTATTCTACAGAAAGCAGCCTGCAGCTGTAGCCCTGTGGCATCCGATCCAGACAGATCTCGGAAGCTAAGCAGGGTCGGGCCTGGTTAGTACCTGGATGGGAGACTGCCTGGGAACACCAGAAGCTGTAGGCTTGGGAGAAGGACCTGGCAACCCCCTCCCAAAAATCAATCTGCCATTGAAAACTCTATGAACAGCAGAGAAGCACTGACAATAGTGTTTCCCCTGTTGTACAGAGGGTCGCTATGAGTCGGATACCAACTCAACGGCACCCAACAACAACAACAACAACAACAGAAAGCAAGCAGACATATATTGACAGGTAACAGATTAATTTCTACCTGCAGGTGGGAATGAGTTGGGAGATTTAGGTGGGAGGAATCATGAAAGACACAGGAAACTATTGTGAGTTATGGCTAATACTTCTCCCGTCAAAGAATATAATTTAAATTCTCACAGCGATATTATCAACTGAGTTTAACGGCTTCTAACCAATATATTTTAAATATTTGTAGCTTCATGTTTTTCAAGGATAGATTGGAACAGTGAGAGTGCTTCTGCTTTTAACTACAGAAAACTACATAGAAAACCAAGTGCAATGGCACACATTTATAATCTCAGCAAATTGGGAACTTGAGACCTGAGGATTGCAAATGCAAGTTCAAAGGAAGCCTGTGCAAGATAGGGATCCTGTATCAAAATGATAAAATAAAGTGTCTGGAGGTGCAGCTCAGTGATATGCTCACCTGGTATGCATAAGGCCTTGGGTTCAACCCCCTGGTGGGAAAGAAAAAAAAAGAAAAGAAAAAGGAGAAAAGAAGAAAACTACATGAGAAGACAATGTGAGAAGTTCTGGCTGAAGGCCCAGCTAAATTTCCAGTAGGTAGTAACCTCTATTACCAGTCATAAGAGTAAGTGGGACCACAGAGGACTCTGGTCCCTTGCTATCAAATTACCTCATGTGATAATGAGTGAAACAATTACGAATGATTCCTACAGGATCTTGCTCAAGATTAGCATTCATGAACAAAATGAATATTGCTGATTTTAGTCATTATATTCAGGGGAGTTTGGTTATTTGGCAATAATGATTGATTTTAATTTTCCTTTCTCCAGTCTCTGTTGATGTAATAAGTAATCAATGAGTTTTGGTAATTGTATGCATGAGTGTGGGGGGGGGATGTGTGTGGGGATGTGGGTGTGTTTGTGTGTGTGTGTGTGTGTGTGTGTGTATGTATGTGTTAAAGAGAGAGACAGTCAGATAGACAGACAGAAAGAAATATTGATCACTTAGTATATACCAAATAGCCAGTCCTAAAATCAATTATCATATGTTCTTTTAACCTAGAAATTTCATTTGAATCATTCTTCAGTCTTTTATTTCAACACTAGGCAATTCTTTAAAGAAACTTCTGTGGGAAACTACTAAATTTAAATTCTTTTAAGAAATAAAACAGAGAGTCAGTGAGAGTGTGCCACCAGAAACATGGAGACTTGCTCCAATGGGAAGACAAATTGTCAGCTACACAGAACTGGGCCACCAGAAAACCCACCAACAAATCCTCAGGCACCACATGGATTGAACAGATGGTGGAGAGACTCCAGAGGTCAATGAGATCAAAAACCAAAAGTGGAGAAGAACTAGAGAAACTGTCATGGTTGATCCCCCCATCCTCTGGATCACTGAGCACAGAGAATATACAGCCCAGGGGAAAATTTCACACAGGTGCCTGGAGCTCAGATCCCCCAAGGAGTGCAGCTCTGGCAGCCCACCAACATCCTGCCATATGACACAGGTAGCACTTCCCATGAAGAGCAACTGGTGAGTGAACTTCAGACACCAGGTGCAGTGTCAGCTGTGCCATCCTCCCTGTTGCAGAGGCCCTGGCCATGTGGCTTACAGTAAGAGAGTGGTGGAGCACAGATCCCACATGGGAGCATGGACTACAGACCCTCTGGGGTTGCACTATATCATCTCACCCACTACAGCATGGGAGCAGCAAGCAAGTACAGTGGAGCTTGAGACAATAGGATAGGACAGAGGGCACCCAGACTCTAAGTGAGTGATCAGAACAGCTACCATTCCCCCACTGCAGATGTCCTAGCCACACAGTTCATGACAGGAGAGTGGGTTTGCATGAGTCCCACATGGGAACATGGGCCCCAGATTCAGTGGGGATAGCACAATATCATCCCACACACTGCAGAGTGGGATCAGTGAGCAGTGGAGGTAGGGCCCACCCAAGACACATAAAAAGACAGGGGGCACTCAGACCCCCAGTCTGGCAGGTGCTCCAGCACAGCCACCATTCTCCCACCATGGAGGTCCTAGCCATGCAGTTTGCAATAGGACAGTGGGATGGCACGAGTCCCACACAGGAGCATGGGCCCCCGATGCACTGGGGGTAGCACAACATCATCCCACCCATTGCAGCAGGGGATCTTTGAGCAAGTGCAGTCGGGCTCAGGTCATGCAAGAGGGAGTGAGCTGGGCATTGGGATCTGGCTTGCCATCATCTGCTGTTGCCATTTGGGCTGCACTCTCTGAGCTGAGATCTCAGCATGTGTGATGTGCAGGGGAGCAAGAGGACTTGGTGGGGTAGTGGGGGACACTCCACCTCTCTGCTAGCATGGTATAGGCATAGTACCCCACAGGGCAGGACACCAAGACCATTTTGAAACCCGGGATAGCCCAAGAGACTGGTATGGACTTTCCGCCATCATCCCCACTGGAGGGACATTGCACAGAAACCCCTGTCCCCAGATCTGCCAGTTTTCCATGTGAGAGTGGGGTTGGGGAATGAGAGAAAAGTGCCAGAATCTCATCATCACCCACCTCAAAACAACATCAGAGGAAGAATCTTCACATTTGAAGGAGGTGGAACCCAATTCCCAGAACAAATGATGGGTAAGCTTTAGCAAAAAAATACATGAAACATGAAAGGATTTCCTAGCTGGGAAGATCCCACAGACCAAAGCCTCTCAGCAGACAATACCAAACAATCCCAATTTAAAGAGAAGTGAGAATCAGAATTCAAAATTAATACACTAAGAGATATCATAGCTAACACCATAAGTGCCTTCAAAAACCTGGAGAAGAAGGTATCTCATCAGGAGTCTGTATTCTCCTCACCACTAGAAATTGTCAGAAAAAAACAACCTGCAATCCTTAAGATCCAAGGCAAACTAAATTATATAAATACTCTAATAGAATCTTCAACATCGAGACTGGATGAGACTGAACAGAGAATATCAAACACAGAGGAAGGAATACAAGATATTAACCACATGCAAGCTAAGTAAGAGAAAATGATGAAGCAATATCAGCTAGATCTCCAAGAGGTTTCAGACAAAATGAAAAGGCAAAAATTAAGAATTCAGGGAGTCCCTGAAGGAGCAGAAAGCAACACAAGAGGATTAGGAAATTTATTCCATGATATACTGAGAAAAAATTTTCCAGAGCTATTCCAAGATCTGGATACTTACACAACTGAATCCTTCAGAGCCCTACACAGAGTAGATCAAAACAGATCCTCCCTGTGACACATTATTGTATGAATGCTTATGTTGGAGAGCAGAGAAGCGGTTTTGAAAGCAGCCATGGAAAAACCCCAGCTAATGTTTAAAGGCAAACCCATTAAAATAACTGCAAATTTCTCCACATAAACATTGAAAGCTAGAAAGGCCTGGACACATATAATCCACATTCTGAAAATGAAAAAAACTTTCAACCAAGAATACATTACCCAGCAAAATTATCCTTAAAAATAGATGAGGAGTATAAGACATTCCATGATATTGCCACATTCAAATGATTCACAAACACCAAATCAGCATTACAGAGGATCCTCAATCAGTTACCACATACAGGGGAGATAAAACAACCCTACAAAGAAGATCAAAGAAATGAACAATTAACATGAGGGCAAATCAATAAAGAAATAAGATAAACATGAATCAAAAACCAGTAACAAGTACTAACTGGATGCATAACAACAGAAACTTCTCAATAATTACTCTTAATATAAATGGCCTTAACTCACATAGACTGGTCAACTGGATGAAAAAACATAAACCCTTGATATGTGCCATTCAAGTGACTCACCTAACCCACAAACACTGTAAAAGATTGAGAATTAAGGGCTGGAAAACAATATGCCAAGCAGGGGGGAAAAAAAAAAGCAGGAGTTGCAATACTAATTTCAGATTGATTAATGTTCAACCCAAGACTAACTAGAAGAGATAAAGAAGGACACTACATATTACTAAAAGGAACAATCAACCAGGAACCTATAACGTTACTTAATATATATTCTCCAAATATGGGGGGGGGCTGGGATTTAGCTCAGTTGGTAGAGTGCTATGCTGCAGTCTCTGAGGTCCTAAATTCAATTCCCAACACTGCAAAAATAGGAGAAGGAACTGGCAATCCACTCCCAAGGCAATCCCGAAACTGCCAGCCATTGAAAACCCTATGAGGGTCACTATGAGTTGGATAATAACTCAATAGCACCTAACAACAACAACAACAACAACCAAATATAGGGGCACCTAGCTTCATAAAACAAACTTAATGGGAAGTAACAGATTACATTGGTCTAGACACAATACTTATGGGAGACTTCAATACACCACTTTTTCCAAGAGTCATGTCATCAAAACAAAAAATCAACAGAGAAATGACAAGCTTAATCCACACCTTAGACCCACTGGAACTCACAGATATCTACAGAATATTCCATCCATCTGATGATGAATACACATTCTTCTCAGCACCACATGGAACTTTCTCTAAGATAGATTTACATTTTAGTACATAAAAATAGCCTCAATAAATACAAAGAAGTAGAAATCATCCCCTGTACCTTATCAGACCACAATGGAATAAAATTGGAATTCAAAAACAAGAAAAACACCACACATTTTACAAATTCATGGAGACTAAATAATACACTACTGAATGATCAATGGGTTATTCAAGTAATTAAAGCAGAAATTTAAAAATTCCTGCAATCAAATGAGGATGAAAACCCATCTTACCGAAACATATGAGATAAAGCAAAGGCAGTTCTAAGAGGGAAGTTCATAGCATTGAGTGCCTCCATCAATAAGGTAGGGATGAGCCAAATAAACCACCAAATGACACATTAGATAAGACACTAGAAAGTGAAAAACAACTCAATCCCAAAAGGAGCACTCAGAGAGAAATTATCAGGATCAAGGTAGAGACATCTCAATTAGAATCTAAAAAGATAATTCAAAGAATTAACAAGACTAAGAGCTGGTTCTTTGAAAAGATTAGTAAAATAGATGCTCCCCTGGCCAATGTCTTCCAAAAGAAAAAAGAAAAGGCCAAAATCATGAAAATTAAAGATGAAAAAGGGATCATAACCACTGATTCCAATGAAATACAGAAAAGCATCAGGGAATACTTTGAGAAAGTTTATTCCCTGAAATAAGAAATTACAGAAGAAATAGATAAATATATTAACATATATGATTTACCAAAATTAACCTCAGAGGATATAAGTGACCTAGAAAAAGCCATTACATATGCTGAAATAGAAAAGATAATAAAAAGTATCTCAACAAAGAAGAGCCCCAGACCTGATGGGTTCACAGCAGAATTCTACCAAACTTTCAAAGAAGAATTAATACCAGTTTTCTTCAAATTATTTCAAAAAGTAGAAAAGAAGAGAGCCCTCCCAAACTCATTCTATGAAGCTACCATCACCATGATACCTAAACCAGGAAAGGATTCATCTAAGATAGAGAATTATAGACTGATTTCTCTTCTGAGTATAGATGCAAAAATTCTTAACAAAATCCTGGAAAACCAAATTCAGCAACATATTAAAAGGATTCTTCAACATGACCAAGTGGGATTTATTCTACAGATGCAAGGCTGGTTCAAGATAAGAAAATTGATTAATATAATTCAACATATAAAGAGGCTTGCAAACAAAAATCACATAATCATCTCAATCGATGCTCAGAAGGCCTTTGACGAAGTGCAACACTTTTTCATGATAAAAACTCTGGAGAAGACAGGCATAACAGGAAAATACCTTACCATAATAAAGGCTATTTATGACACACCTTCATCCAATATCTATTAAATGGAAAAAATTAACCATTTCCTCTTAGATCGGGAACAAGACAAGGATGTCCACTCTCTCTTATCTTATTTGACATTGTGATTGAAGTCCTAGTCAGGGCAATCAGACTAAAGAAAGAAATCAAAGGGATACAGATAGGCAAAGAAGAGGTCAAATTATTCTTATTTTCATATGACATGATACTTTAGCCTAAAGCACCCAAAAATCTCCTCTCAAAAACGTTTAGACCTAATTAACTCCTTCAGCAAAGTGCAGAAAACAAAATTAACACTCAAAAATCAGTAGCCTTCCTTTATGTCAACTGTGAGCAGGAAGAGAAGGAAACTAAAGGTACAATCCCTTTCATGATAACCCACCAGAAACTTAAATACCTTAGACTCAATCTAACCAGAGATCCTGCAGATCTCTACAAGGAAATTTTCAAAACATTAAAAAAAGAAATTAAAGAGGATACTAAAAATTGGAAGAACCTCTCCTGCTCATGGATTGGGAGAATCAATATTGTAAAAATGGCTAAACTACCAAAAGCAACCTATAGATCTAATGCAATCACCATTAAAATTCCCATGACACACTTTACAGAAATAGAAAAAAATGATCCAAAAATTCATATGGAAACACAAAAGATCATGTATAGCCAAAACACTCTTAAGCTGCAAAACTAATGCAGGTACAATCACAATCCCTGACTTTAAACAGTACTACAAGGCTGTAGTAGCAAAAACAGCTTGGTATTGGCACAAAAATAGGCCTGACAATCAGTGAAACAGAGTAGAGGACCCAGAGATACACCAACGCATCGTTAGCCACCTGATTTTTAACAAAGGAACAAAGCAGGAAAATTGTAGAAAGGAGAGCCTTTTCAATAAATGTTGCTGGGGAACATGGATAGCCACTTGCAGAAAAATGAAAACAGACCCTCACCTCCCAATATGCATGACAGTTAAATCAAAATGGACATAAGACCTCAACATAAAACCAGAAACTTTAAAATTAAAAGAAGAAAAGATAGGCAATACACTCCAACATATAGGCATAGGAAAGCATTTCCTTAATAAGACTTCAATTGCTCAGGAAATTGCAACAAGAATAGATAAATGGGATTACATGAAATTAAAAAGCTTCTCTACAGCAAAGGAAATAATCCTCTACAGCAAAGGAGTCCCCATCTCATGGGAGAAAATCTCTGCATCCTATACATCCAGCAGAGGACTAATTTCCAGAATGTACAAAGAACTCAAGAAAGCAACTCCCAGGACAACAAGTAACCCAATACACAAATGGGCAAAGGAACTGAACAGACAGTTCTCAAATGAAGAGGTCCATAAAGCCATGAAACACATGAAAAAAATGCTCAATATCCTTAGCCATTAGGGAAATGCAAATCAAAACAACTGTGAGATTCTACCTTACTCCAGTAAGAATGTCCAAGATCAATAAAACAAATAACAACAAATATTGGCAAGGTTGTGGAGAAAAGGGAAACCTCTTACACTGCTGGTGGAGTTGTAAATTGGTTCAACCATTTAGGAAATCAATATGGAGGTACCTCAGAAAACTAAATATAGATCTTCCATTTGACCCAGTTATATCACTATTGGGAATATACCCAAAGGGATATGAGTTATCATACTACAGAGACACCTTCATCTCGATATTTAATGTATTCAATGCAGTACTTTTCACAATAGCCAGGAGATGGAATCAACCAAAGTGCCCATCAACAGAATGGATTAAAAAAAATTATGATGCATGTACATAATGGAATACTACTCAGCAATTTTAAAAGAATAAAATAATGTCATTTGCAGCAAAATGGATGGAATCAGAGAGATCATCATCTTAAGTGAATGAACACAAGCCCAAAAAGAGAAATATCATAGGTTCTTGCTCATATGTAGAAGCTGAATCAAACTTGAAGGAAAAAATCCTATATTTAAATTGAAACATAAGGAAAAGCTCAGTTAAATTTAGTGTAGAAGGGACAATTTAAGCAGTGGAAAGAAGAAAGGAGGGATCTAGCAGAAGGAAGCAAAGATGGAAGAAGATGGGAGAGGGAGGAGGGTCAATGAGGATGGATGAAGGCGGGAGAGGTCAACCTCAAGGTAAACAGCACATCTTTATTAATATGGTGAAAAAAGGAAGATAGAAATTAAACTTCAAGTATAGCTAAAATAAAAACAATAATAGCAATAATGCCAAAGGCTGGCAGTAATGTAAATGGACTAGATCCCTTATCTAATACCACTAAATGTAAAAAAGTAGAACACTATAGAAAAAAGCTTGGACTTAAACCAAAATCAGGATGCACATATATAGATAAATATTCTCACAAAAAGAAATGTAAGTAGAAAGGAGATCATGGGGGGGGGAGTGGGAGGGTCATGAGAGGGTCACAGGGAAGTTATGTGAGCAATGTAATGAATTTGTGGAAATGTCACAATGAAACCCATGTCATGATAAAACCCATTAAGTTGTGCATTAAACATTTCTAATAAAAAAGAAATAAAGCAGAAAAGATTTATAGAGGCACAGGAATTAATGATAATCAAAACATCCTTTTAAATCTTCTAGAGCTAAATTAGTTTTATAACATTTTTAGAATTCCATTATTATATATTTATTCCCAAAGAGAAAGGCACTTGCCTATACAAATTAAATCTTAAAGGAAATTGATATATTCTTCCATTTTCATTTTTGAGTACCTGTATTTGTGATTCTTATTATCAAGTGATTAAATTATTTTGAGCTACTTACCAATGTTCTTTCCATCTGGTTAATTGATTGTAATTTCTGAAGGCAACCCTCTGCTTATGATCATGTCTAGAACCACTTGTCAGAAGTACAACCACATGTTGTGACCACTACTCTTATCACCTGAACTCACTATTTATTGGGACTCTTACACTTTAAATTCTTGATGATTTGGCATTTTCCACTTTTACACAGTTATATTAATATCAAGGTAATCAGGAAAAAATTCATATGAACTATGACATCAAGGTGGATTTTAAATGAGAGATAAGATTTTAATAGGTATTTTTTTGAATCATATGAGACAATATGCATTTTGTAAGTCAATATGACTAAATAATACTAATTTTGCCTAGTTCTACATTATTACATTGAATGACAGAAGCAATCCCAAAGAAGGTAAAGGCTTAAGGAAAAGTAAATATGGGAGGGAAAAACAATTTGTCTTTTAGAAAAAATGTGTAATATGTTATACTACACATTGTCATAGAAATGCTTTTGATTTAGTGAATAGTATTTTTAAAATCTACCTCAGAGTCATTAAAATATGACTCAAAGGGCATCCAGACAATTGAAACTATGAAAATTCCTATCACTCCTAAAATAATTATATATATTATCACAAAATCATGAACCTGAACTTCAGTATAACTGACTAAATCATGACTATTATAAAATTTTGTACTGAGATAATTTAATATAGAAATATAGATAAGTAATTTATTGAGCATAAGTACATGTGAGATTTACTTACCCTATTTTATTGACATTTGAAGCATAGTGTAGCATGAATGATAACTGTTCCTCAGACAGTTCAGGATTATCCCAGATCCTTGAGACAGATATCCAGGATGATAGATGTGAAGATCAATAAGCAGTCAGAGGGACAGAGAGAGAAAGGGAGGGAGGCAGAGAGGGAGAAAGAGAGGAAGAGAATGAGGGAAGGTGAGGGAGAGGGAAGGAGGAGAGAGAGAGATGGGCAGATAGATATACTGATGCCTTTTATGTACATGTGCAAATGAAAGAGTAACTGCATCAACACCCTTCTGATGTATGCAGACATGAGGCTCACCTAATTCTGCTGGGCTGTATGTATCTATCAGACAAAGTCTAATGAAAAAAATACCTTAGTATTTACAAGAAAAGAAAATTAGGGGGCTGGGCGTGGTGGCGCATGCCTGTAATCCCAGCGGCTTGGGAGGCAGAGGCGGGAGGATCGCAAGTTTGAGACCAGAGGCAGTCTGCATAATTTAGCGAGACCCTGTCTCAAAATAGTAAAAAAAAAATGGGCTGAGGTGCAGCTCAGTGGTCCAGCACTTGCAGAGCATGCAGGAGCGAGGCCCTGGGTTCAACCCCCAGTACCACAAAAAAAAAAAAAAAAAGAAAAGAAAAGAAAAGAAAAGAAAAGAAAAGAAAATTAGAATTTCAGGATGATCTTGTTTCAGTCCCTGTTGTTGTTGTTAGGTGCCATCCATTGGGTCCCAATTACAGCAACTCTCATAAAGTTTTCATTGGCTGATTGTTTCAGGATTGCTTTGAAACTTGATTGCCAGCTCCTTTTCCCATTCAGTCTTTAGTTCAGGTCTTTCTTATTCTTATATTTTCACCTCTTAATCTTCTTCTTGGTCTAATACTTAAATTCACAGAACTCAAGTATGCCATTTAGGGAACAGTGTTGAAACCAAAAAGAGTCAGTTAACATGGGTCAGGATCTATCTGTAAAAATGGGTAGCTATCTGGCCAGCTCAGGATTTCCCCTTGTTGTTGTTGTTAGGTGCCGTCAACTCGGTATCCTACTCATAGGGACCCTCAAAGGGTTTTCAATGGCAAACTGTTTTGGGATTGCCTTGGGAGTGGATTGCCAGGTCCTTCTCCCATTTTTGCAGTGCTGGGAATTGAACTCAGGGACCTCAGAGACTGCAGCGCAGCGCTCTACCAACTGAGCCAAATCTGCTGGTATGTTCGTTGGTGTATCACTGGCCACTCCATGATATGATCACTATCACACAGTACATCCAAGATTCTTCAGGAAAACTATTAAGTCTCTTTTGTACAGTCTCCTATGTCAGAAACTCTGATGTGGGAGGTCACTGAGACTCTTTTAGCAGACTGCTATAGTAGAAGAGGGAAGCTACTATCATACCTAATACACCAAGCTACCTTCTAGATGCTTCTCCAGATTATAGGATACCTAACAGTATTCTGCCTGCAGCTATACCACTGTGCCATTTGATCCTATTAGATCTCTGCTATTCATAGGGTTTTCAATAGCTTATTGCTTTTGGGAATGGGTTGTTGGGTCCTTCTCCCAAGCCTACAGAACCTGGTGTTCCCAGGAGGTCTCCCATCCAAGTACTAACCAGTTCCAACCCTGATTAACTTGTGAGATCTGATGGGATCTGATGCCACAGTGGTACTGCTGTAGGCTGTAAAAGTATAGGTTATCTATTATCTTTACTTTAAACATGAATTCAGTTAGTCATCAATAGTATGAAACTAATCTAAATTATTTGAATATCATTTCAAATCTCGAATTGTTGACATTCTAAAACTGTTTCCTGAATAACTGCCTTTAAAATGGACATTTTAAAACCTCCATTTTGATTATTAGTGTTAATGAGCACAATACAAAATAAAATATAAATTTGATTAGATCTGAATCAAACCTTATTTTTGATCTGCCCACAAAAATGATTTCAATTTTTAACAGAACATATTAATTTCAATAAATTTTACAAGTTTTAACTCATCCTAAAACAGAGACAATGATCAAGAATACACAGTATTAAACCTGTAATCCCAGTTCTTGGGGAACACTAACTCAATGGTAGGAATGATGCAAGTCACCTAAATGACTGAAGAAATTGGTTGTTTGGAGAGGAAAATAAAAACGATTTCTCCCTTTGAATGAAGTTTCAGCTTTTCTGTTCCAAATAATTGTTGTGGGGGGTTACTGGAGAAATATAGATATTATACAGTTTTTCATGAGAAACTGTCAACTCAGAATTTTCCTACATTTTAATACTGGCAACACTTCGAGACAATTTTAATTATGATGTAAAATAAACAAAACATGTTTGCAGGCCAAATTAAGCCAGCTGGTTGCCAGTTGTTGAGTTCATAACGACCCTTCTACTGTTTTCCTGTTTCTCTGCAGGTTTGCTCATAACTGTCCCTTGGCTAAGAGCACACTTTCCACTCAGATAACCACATGTGAATCTGCCCACCTAAATCCTACCTGCATGAGATTTTTCTCTGGTATTAAAATTTTAAATAATGCCTCCTTCTTCAGTGTTTGTCTAACACTTCATTCTATTTGCTATCACTCTTAACACATTCCTTGAAAATAATTGTATGTCTTATATCTATGGTGGTGCTAAAACTAGAAATCCAGGAATGAATTAAGAAATTTGACTTCTACACATATTTAATATACATTGTACATAATAGAGACTATAGTAGTAGAAGTTAAATACATAATGAATGAATGGATTCTGGCATTGGTCCCTTTGAAATGAATGAGCATAGTGTTATAGATATCAAATAGAAACATAAAAATTTCTAATTTTGAAAAGCAATTGCATAACAGACTTACATTTGTAACTTTGGTAGCAATAAAATGTTTACATTTGTAACTTCATCTGGATTGGTAGCAATAAAATGGTGAGGCAATTAGTATGTGAGCTGATGCAAATAGAAATTTATGCTTAAACCATTTCTAAAAACTTCTGGTAACAGTGCTTAGACTAGCCTTTTAAATTACCACATTACAATGTATGACTCAGAATGATGAAAAGGCAATATTTTCCCAAAACTAATACTTAAAATGTGTGCAGCAGTACCACTGTGGCATCTGATCCCATCAAATCTCAGAAGGTAAGCAGGGTAGAGCTGGTTAGTACTTGGATGGGAGACTGCCTGGGAATACCAGGTGCTGTAGGCTTGGGAGAAGGACCTGACAGCCCACTCCCAAAAAGCAATCTGTCATTGAAAACACTATGAATAGCAGAGAAACACTGACAATAGTTTTTCACCTGTTGTACACAGGATTGCTATGAGTCAGCTACTGACCCAATGGCACATAACCTAACAATGCTTAAAATCACAGAAATAATTTATATGATTTTAATGCAAATGATACAGCTTTATAAAGGTAGATTATTTGCATTCAAGTATTATCCAACATGGATCATTACTTTCCTATGAATAATTTGATATCGACTTCAATTAGACAATGGCACTAATACATTTCTTGAACTCTGAGTCATGGGAAAACCTTTATTGAATAAGAGTCCTACCTTTACAGTTTTCCATTGTGCTATGTTTTAAACCTAAGGGAAAGAACAAAGAAAATAAAAAATGAAAGAGTAGGTAGTAAAGTCAACTGCAAAGAGGAGATATACAGAATGAGTTTCAATATTTACATATTTACTAAGTAAGACTAAAGTCACATAACAAATTTAGTAACCTACATATAGGGTTCATTTATAGAAATTAATATCTACAAGAACTCATGGGAAATGAAACCTTGAAAAACTATAAATATTCATGCAAAAGGCTTATAAAAGTATCCATTTAAAGCAAATTCTTAGACAAGACAATGATAAAACTTTAATATTCAGAATAATAATATTTACTTTACACAGCATTTTAAATACTTTACAAGTTTTTTCATATATTGTCTCCTTTGATAAATACAACTTTGCTAATGAGAAAAGGCAAAATATATAATAGCCATTTTAGAATGGGAAAACAATTAGAAAAATTATGTGGCTTGCTGGATTTTAACTATTATCAGGAATGAAGACAGGGTTAGCCTCCAGGTCTCATAAGAACATCTCTAGGTTTTTTCCCCGTATATCTTTTAACTTGTCACAGGTTTAGAGTAAACTCATGGAGTATAGTACTATATGTTTGTGGCAAGAATGAGGGTTTATCTAGTCTCTCTTTTATAAAATAAGACATAATTTTCCTAAAATTACAGAAGAGAAATTAAAATTAATTTCTGCCTAGGAGGACCTGGATAGTGCATTTACTAATAAATTATTGATATGTACTTTAACACTTCTCCAGTAACTCCCAGTTCCATGGAAGGAGACTGTTCTGGGAAAGCTGAATCTTCTTGGCTCCATTTTTGGAGCAACTTATCTGGGCTAAGCCATTCAGTATTTCCTGTCCAGTTTCAGGTGATTTGTTCAGTTGAGGGCAGATGACATAAGCTGATCTAAAGAGAACAAAAGAAAGGGGCTTACTGTGAATGACGGATAAATTCTTTCCTCTATCCTGAGTATAAGTGATGAAAAATTTATCTCTAGAAGGGTGAGTCTCCACTGTGGAAATCAACCAAACTGGAAGATACCAATCTAATCATGAAGCTTACTTTTCTAGTATCATATTATCTGAAATAAAGTTTCTCTGTATTTATTTCACAGAACAATTCTCACTAATAGATTTTAGTCTCCACCAAGGAGAAATGAAGGCGTCATCTTATAAGGTAAGTCACAGAGAGAAAGCCTAGGCTGACTTCAAACGTATGCTCCTATTGCCTCCATTTGCTGGAATTGCAAGCCTGTGCCACCATGCCAGCTATACTGATTTAAAAATTCTAAGAGATAGTATCCTCCAGCATTGTTTCTTAATTATTTTGAATTTTTTCCTCCCACATTTTGCATAACAGGTTACCCAAATTAATTAGTATTTTTAAATGAATTACCAAATATTCTTAATTGTATCACTTTCATTGTTATAGAATAAGCAAAGCAAGTCCTTTTATGAGTATTATATACTTGCAAAATACTTTATGCTGTTAATTCATGATATATCAGTGAGGATCTTTAATTTCTCCTGAAATGTGTGGCTCTTTCCAAAGACAGTAAACATTAATGACCTCCATCACGTTTTGGAGAATTTATGGTGAGCCAAGCATTATTCTAAGTGGTTTACCTGATCAATAATATATTTAACACTTATAATTACTTTGTGATTGCACATTATCATTCAACCTACTTCACAGAGAAGGAAAAAATGGAAAAATTGTTTTAAGTTTCTGTAAAGAATTGTTTAAAACTTTTAAAGAGTTTTTCAGCTAGGCAGTGGTCATGTCAGGATTCAAACTTCCACAATCTAGCAAAATGAGCTGTGTCCCAGAATCTGGAAGAATGCACCATTGGCATACTACAGGAACTACAAAAGGCTGCACTTGATCAGGGCTTTTGATTTAAATTTACCCTGTGGGTATTAACCATCCAGGAAAGTCCCCAAGTGTTGGGGTCTGCTCCAGCCTGGCAAAAGACCACAAAGCTTCGCCTCACCACCAGTTCTCTCAGGAACCTTCGGGAGAGTGCAAGAGCTGATTGGTGATGCCAAGAATGACCTCAGGAGCCTTCTTATGTAAAACAAGCAGGAACCTTATTAAGCTACTCCTTTGTAGGAGGGCCTAAAGATTATACAGCTTTATATAACAGCTCTCTAGCCGACAGCACAGGTTGCTACTGCTACAACCAAATAACAGCTCTATATCTAAGTGCCAAACAGCTCTGATGTCCTCACTGGCTGTGCCGATGGTCCGAGGATGTTGCCTCTCAAAGATTGTCTTCTCCCCTCACCTCCACCCCCAGGATGGGGGGATTGAGAGCTCTTCTTGGCTTGCTTGAGGTCTTCATTCTTGACTCTCAAAGTCTCACCTCTCAGCTGCTTGATTGAAGGTCTGGATAATGGAAGCAGAGATTGTCACTGGTCACAAAGTCAGGTTGTGGGGTGAAACAATCAGGATCAAGGTGGTCAGGAAGGAAGAGATGACAAGACCCTTGGGGTAGTCAGTGGTTGTTTTATATGCTCTCTGGGTGACCATGCGGACTAGGGCATAACCAATTAGAAAGTGACTCATGCTGCAAATAGCAGTTCTCTGTGTGAGGGCATGGAAAATTACAATTATGATTGGTGGGTTAGGTGCGGGCTGGATCAATCACTGAGCTTCTCTTCTTAAACAATTGGGTGGCTCTGGGCAACCACTCAGGTTGAAGGCCATGTCAGAGCTGAGCTGGTCAGGGGCCATCTTGGATCACTCGATGGGAGGGGTAGAAGTAAAGTAGGTGAAGGGTGAAAAAGTAGAAGAAGGGATGAACTTGGACTTGGGTAGACACAATGGCTCTTAGTGAGTCAAATAGGTCCCTGGGTTAAGGGTAACCAGAGGTGGGAGGAGCAGGAACAGGGCAGGATCTGGGGAGGGCTGAGAACTCAGCCTGGAGGGAGAAAACCTTAGCCCAGGCACCCTCCTGGTCCACCCCGGGGGTGACCAGATATTTCCCTTCACCCAAGAGTGGACATTTAACATAGCCCTTCCTCTTTTTTCCAGTGTTAATCTTAGTCTTTGGAATAAAAAAAAAACAGAGAGGACTATGGAAGCTATACATATGCAATGATTAGTACTTGAAAGGAACCATATGGTATTCTCTTTGAAGGAAAAAATGTTCTGATCATCTCAAAGTAATCTTGAACATCTGCAGTAGGTGGAGCAGAGTTCATAGTTTTGCCCCATTCATCGAACTTCTAAGAGTTAACCCATTAAAAAAATGGTGATTGGAATGGAAGGAGTTTGCAGCCAGAGTGTATCTCAGTCTTAACTGGCAAAAAGAGCCTCGCTATGAACCAGAACTTTGAGTTTCCCATCTCCTGAAGACTGATGAATCTTAACTTCTTGTTGGCTCTAAATAAATTTTTATAAAACTGATCTGAAAATGAATAAAAACATTTAAGCTTATGTTCTACTTGTTGTAAAATTCAGCATAATTGTGCTTTGCTGCAATTTACTACAAATAGATTTTAGCTGAATTGTTTTAGGAGTGTTCTTGCTGACTATAATTGTATGACTCTGTTGCAATATTTTTAAGCTACTTGGCTTCAGATTTTAGAATGATTGAAGAAGAAAACAAATGACCAAACAGAACAGAATTTAGTTTATTTGGCTGATGATAAGGACAGCATATTTTTATAACTGTTGGAATTCCCTTGTCATTATGTTTATATTATAGCTCTGTTTTGACATACAGAAAGTATATGATCAATGAGCTTATCTTTAAAAGAGCTCTATTAGGATTACCATTAATATGCCTATCAATTTTTTAAATGATTGATGTTTAGTTGATACCTCAATCCTTTATCATAGAACTACTAAAAATGCAAAAGGAATAGCTCTTTAATACTAGACTACAATCTCACCTGTATTGCCAAGTATAATGATAAACAAAGTCAGTCAATAAGTAATTTATCATTGAGCCAAGAATAACATAAATACTAAAATATGTCCAGGTAGCCAGTTGGTAAACTAGTAAGAAAAATAATTAACCAAGGAAAAGTTGTTGTTAAAAAATTTCAAGTAAAAAATTCTGTTTGTTCAACTGTTTCCATTGCATTTATAATTACCATTATTAACACAATATTTCTCAAAAGTCAAGAAAATCTTCTTCCTACATAATTTCACCCAGACTTCCTTGAGTACATACTCTAAGATAATAAAGTTGCCAGTAGAAGCTTAGGGATTTTATAAACATCAATCAATGTCATAGCTAGAAGTAAATGAATCAAAGGATACAGCAATAAAGTGTCTTCCCTGACACCAGTCAGATATTTCATAAAGGAACATTTTAGATTAAAAGCAAAATTCACTGCATCTTTATCAGGAAATACAAAAGATTATATTAACTAACTCAAATGAAAGAAGACAAAAGTAATGGAAAATAGTTTTTCTCCAGTATCTGATAGGAAAAGAGAGTTAATAACAAGCCTAATTCCTGCTTCTTCACCTTCAGACCACACCAGCACAACTCTTGGACTCTAGATATTCTGATGAACTGAGGGAGACAACACAAGGATTAGAAGTATTTTGTGCCTGCAGGTTGGAAGTAGGTGGAGCAGTTTGCTCCATAATCTTCTACTTATAGGTCCCACATTAATCCCCACATGTTCTAATGCAAGGAGAAATGTAGAGGCTGGGGGTTCTGGGTTCTTCCCCTCTCAAAGAAGGATTATTTAGTGCAGGAGTCATAGACTTGGAAGAGAAGTCATAAAACATAACAGCAGCAATAAAAGAAGCAATCTGAAGCAAGTACCCCTGGAAGACAATAGTGCTTTATGTGTTCTCCCACTCTAAAAACCTTGACTCACATCAAAAATGGAGTACAAAGAAGGAACCATGAGCTCTTCATAAAGGTTGAGATGTGCTGTTAAAATTCCCTACATCTACAATTGAAGCACTGAGCCTAGACAGAACAGATGTCTCTGTTGGAAAACAACAAACACTGAAATATCTGATGTTAAAATAATAACTACCAAGTGTCTGGATTACTTTAACTGCCCCCAATAAAGTCCTATCAAGCCTGGGATCTATATACCACAGGGTTACTCCTGTCACTGTGTTAAAAAAGTAAGATACCTGAAGTGAACTGATACATAATCTCCTAGAATGCTTTCTTAAAGTGTATTAACTTTAAGCTTCCAATAGTCAACTCAAAAAAGGACATTGGGCACCTAGTTCACCTACATCACTATCTGCTAGTTCTTAGCCTAGTATGATCTTTCAGACTCCCCAGAACAACATGTGATATATTTTTAATATCATCTTTGCCTAAAACAGAAGTTAATACAGAGGCTTCATTATTTTCTGCTGGCATAACTGGAATATGCTAAGTCCCTTGTGAAAATGAATGAATTCTTCTCACATAGTCTTCTCTTCCCAACAAGGTTTAAAAACATCACATATCGTGAGTCCTCTAAGAAAAAGATATGGAAAGTACACAATATATTTCTTTTACCTGAACACTGATTCCTCTGTCACTTGGAGTCAACATCCTTTAATAAATGAACAGAAGATCTCAAATTCACACTAGGATGGTACTGAATTAGATACTTCCATAATAATTAATTCCAGTCTATTAGTGTTTTCATATGTTCCACCTGACTGAATATCCATGAAGTAAAATTTAAATATCAGGAAAAGAAGAAAAATTATGAAATAGGGTGATTTAAAAAATTGTTAAAGTTTTCATAACAGTGCAGTACAAAAAAAATTAAAAATGAATTCCCTCATAATACATGACCAATGAAATTTTTGGATTCAGTCTGACTCTGAAGAGCCAATGCTCAATTTAGAAACCCTTTTCTCAAAATGAAAACTGCTGTATTGTTGATTACATACAGTATTTCATTCAAATTGATGGTTTTGGATGATCTCTCTGAGCTTTTTATGGCTTTGAATTTCAATAATCTCATCTATTCTAAAATGCAATCTCCTTAAACTGAAATGGCCAAATCTGGGAACTCTGGACTTTATAATCCTTTTAATTTTCCCCTAAATGATGAATTCCAGTCATTCTTAAACTATTCTTGCAGCTTCCAAGATAGTCTCAAAATGCAGTCTAATTTATTTTCACAACAATAAAATCTTTATCTTCCCAGATTACAAAAATGTTCTATGTTGAATATTACCTTAATGTTTTTATTTAAGACTGAATCATTTAACTTAATATCTTCCATGAGAAGTAAGCAGATCGTAGACAGAATTATGCCACCACTGTGTCTAATTTCTCTCTCATTTCATCAAGACAATAGCTAATAAGAGGATAAGCTATACACTATGGTCATGCTAACACTGAGCAATGGATAAATGCTATTTATTAAATCATTCTCTACATTATATTGTTCATTTGAGGCATTTTATATTACTTTGCAATATATAATACATCAAATAAAATAGATTTACAATACAGTTAGTCCTTTCATGATACTTTATACATCTCAAACATTTTAGTGCTTTTCTTTAGTGTCTGTAGTATATTTCTTAGAAATACAGTAGTTTACTAATCTTCTTAGAAATAGATTTTTGAATATTTCAGAACAAGGTTAACAGGTTATTTTAGGTTGAATTTGTTACAATCAATATAAATTAAAATTATTTAAAATGTTGACTAGTAATATGAGCACTTATGTTTTCAAGCTTGTATCAATAATCTCTGAATATTTTCTGATAAACTATAAACAAATGAGAAATAATTTAATTCCAGCTAGTGGGTGAGCTCATTTAGAATTAACACAGCTGGATCAGCTGCTGTTTATAAATATGAATCCAATGGACAACTTATAAGAGCATAATTAAATGAAAATGGTAATTTAAATCATATTAATTATGCAATATAAATATTGTTTACATTTCAAAATATTGCTAAAATTGGGGCATTTTAATATTATGACAGTACTTCAGAAAATATCTAAACAACATAAATTCCAATTACTACTGTGATTGTATGTAATAAATCTCTTTTTCCTCCCCTCATACTAGGCTGGAGACAAATGTATTTTCTTTTAACCATAATTTAATTTTGTTGTTATGGTTCTCTGATTTATGGATGACCCAGTCTGAACTAGGAATTATACTATGAGCAAAAGGGATAGATATCAAGGGATTATAGTTGTTTTCAGTAAAGAGTCAATTTAAGTGATAAGAATCAGAGATGCTTCTCTCACTTGAATGCTGATGGATGGTATGACAGTAATTATGGTGGCTGACATTACCCACAAGGACCCAACCGTTGTATAATGTGAATAGATCTGGAAAAGACATTGATCATAATTTTTATGATTTGTAAGAAAAAGCAATTAGACTATGACTAGCTTTGAAATAGATTAAAAATGACTCACCATATTAAATTATATAAATGATACAGAGCTGACAAGATTGTAAATTTGCAAGTTTGTGGTTTTTTCTCTTTTGTCCCAGAAAGAGGGAAAAACACATTCATCTGAGGAACATAAAACTTCAGGAGCCCCGTAGAGACACAGTGGGGGCATAATTCTGTCTAAGATCTGCTGCTTCTTATGGAAGCTATTAAATTGAATGATTCATTCTTATAATTTGTTGAGAAGGAATCTTAAATATAACTATCGAGGTAATATTCAACATAGAAAATTTTTATAATCTGGGAAGTTTGAAGATGAATTACAGCCCAATATTGATGGAATTAGTTAACTTGCACTTATTGAAAAGTGAAATTTACCATTAATTAGAAGTTCATGAATTCTGTCCAAAAGGATGATTTAATTTTCACTGATTGGTGCTAACTTGAGTTTTTTTCTAGTAATAATTAACCAGGAATTTCATGCGTTTTGTCTGTACTGAGTCTTGGGTTTTGACAATAAACCAAATGGCCAAAATGTAACTCTTGTCTACTTGCCATAGGATATGAATATAAATAATCTGTAAATTACTTAGATATTTTATGCCTGCAGCTTTAGCACTGTGGCTTCTGATCCTGTCAGATCTCGGAAGCTAAGCAGGGTCGGGCCTGGTTAGTGCTTGGATGGGAGACCTCTTGGGAACACCAGATACTGTAGGCTTGGGAGACGGACCCTGAAACCCACTCACAAAAATCAATCCACTATTGAAAATCATTTGAATAGCAGAGAAGCACTGAAAACAGTGTTTCACCTGTTGTGCATACGGCCATCACTATAAGTCAGATACCGACTCCACAGCACCTAACAACAACAACAAAAGGGTATATTCCTAGAAATGAAATTACTTGGTAGGGTATAAAATAAATTTATTCTGTACCCTCTCCAGAGTGGCTATTCCAACTTAGTCTTCTACCAAATTGCATGAAATTTTATGTTTCTTTGCATCATTGCCAATTGTCCTATTTTCAAACTTTATATTTTTTGTTAAATGGATGAGAATGAAATACTAACTTCTTATTTTAATTAGTAGTAGAATTAATCATTTTCACTAGATTTATCAGCTTCTTGAGTTTTCTTCTTGTATGAATATTTCTTGATCATATGTGAAGACTAGTTTTCTATCAGGCCATCAGTTTGATTTTTTTTAAGGGACTGGGCATATTTTAAATACTAAAGTTCTGAGAGCAAGGATGCTCATTAATATCAAGTAAAACATCATAATAATTCATATTATGATTTCTAAAGCCCTCCTGCTTGTCTTGAGAGTTAAATTAGCTAAAGCACATAAAGCATTCATAAATACTGGCACATTATATGCACATAGGAACCCGAGCCATTATCATCATCATCACTTTTATTATCAATAACGTATCATGCTAAATTACCACATATGTATCCATAATTTCAAGACTCATGTTTAATCACCAGATATTTATTTTAGTTGTTAAATGACTGCTGTATGTTTTCCATTCCTTTAATTTTATGCTTTCTGTATGATTTTGTTTTCCATGTGTCTTGTATAAGCAGTATATTACAGGTTTTAATTTTTAATCTATTTGTCATCTTTGATTTAATAGATAAGTGGAATACACTTATGCTCATATGATGAGTAACATATGTTGGCTTAATTTTTCACTTTATTTTATACATAGTTTGGTTGATATTTGTCATACTCTTCCTTTGGTTATTTTTGTTACTTTCTTTTCTACATTAATTACAAAAGTTTTCATATATTCCTGTTTCTCTTGTGATATTTAGAAGGCATGTTTTCATGGTTACTTTTGGAATTTTGGCATACATCATTTTTTATTTCAGTACTGGGGGTTGAACCCAGGGGCTTGTGCTTGCATGCTTTGTAAGTGCTGTACCACTGAGCTGCACCCCCAACACATTTTTTCACTTTTTGAGACACAGTCTCAGTACATTATGCAGACTCCCTCTGGTCTTGAACTTGTGATCCTCCTGACTCTGCCTCCCAAGTTGCTAGGATTACAGGCATGTGCCACTGCACTCAGCAGCATACATTCTTAACTACAAACATTTCTTTCAGTATTTGAAGTTGATCATTATTTTTATTCTCCTCTTAAACTACAAGGTGCCCATGAAACTTTAATTATTCATTGATAGCCCCTCAATCTTGACATTTTCATGTGTGGTTTCATTTATATTTTGATTAATATAAAATTTAATTCCATTTTCTGTTAAAGTTAATTGAATTTACTAAAAGATATTTTAAATTTCTATGCTTACCATTGTTTCATTATTCCTCAGACTTTTCTGGTTTTGCGTTTTTAAAAAATGATACATCTTGAACTAGCTTTTTAATGAAGATTTTTGGGTGGTAGACAGTCTTAACCTTCTTATTTTTGAAAATGCCACCGTTATACATGGATGTCTGGTTCATTACCTATATAATTCTACATTAACAGTCGTTTTTTCACAGCAATTTGAAGGCATGTCTCCACTCTCCGCTGGCACCTGCTATTGTGTAGGAAGAGTCTACTCTTGTTTTCTTTTTAACACTTTTGTAAGTAATCTATATATTCTCTAATATTGCTTTAACATTTTATTCTTTATTGTAAAGTTTTGTAGATTTACTACATCTTTAAGTGTGAACTTTTATTTAAAGTTTTCAAGAATTGAAACTGCACTTATGGAAATATTATATTTCAATTTGGGGACATTTGCAGGTATCATTCCTACAAATAATGCTTCTCCAGATTACTTTTTCATCCATTTCTCTAGAACTCATTAGGTATAACCTGGAGATAGTCCATCTAATTTCCATGATACTTATTGTTCTTTGCTTTACTGAGCTGCATTCCAGTTGAATCTATCAGTACTATGTGCTACCTCACTAATTATTCCTTTATACAATTGCAGCTAAGAGCTCATGATATCTATTATTTTCTTAATCTAAGAAAAGTATTTTTTTCATTTCTAGCATTTCTAATGTTTCCACTTTCCTATCTTATTTATGATTTTTTGTTTTATTTCAGCTTATTTTATTTTTATCTTTTAGAACACCATTCCTTTTAGACTGAGACTCTTAAAGCATTCTGAACTATCCCATATATTAAATTTGCTGTCATATTATTTTATAAGATTGATTTCCTCTGCAATTACTGCATGTCCTACTTGATTATTTTGCTAGCAATCTTCATTCATATTAAATTTTTATGTGTTTAAAATTTTAAACTGTTCGGGTTGTTTTCAATAGGAGATTTGGGATTGTATTTAATTTTCTTTCCCACCTGACTCTCCATGTCTTTTGGTGTAGTGGGTAGTTTCCCAATTGTCTCTACCCCTGAGAACTTTGACACCCAAATAAATCTAAAGATTATATTTTGTAGCTTCCAACGCCATGATGATATTGAGGATGTTCCATATTCAGTCTGCAAAGTGTTATTTGGCTCAATAAATAGAATCAAAGCTCAATCTGCTCTTCCACTCTCCATTCCAACCCTGCCTCTCTAATTAGCAGCTTCTTAGGCAGAAGTAGCTAAAAAGTTTTTCCATTCTTACTTGTAAAGTTGTTGTTGGGTGCCATCAAGTTGGCGTCTGACACACACCAACCCTATATACAATAGGTGAAACAGTATTCTTAGTGCTTCTCTGCTATTCATAAGGTTTTCAATGGCAGATTGTTTTTTAGAAATGGGTTGCTTGATCCTTCTCCCAAGACTACAGCACTTGATGTTCCCAGGTGGTCTCCCATCCAGCTACTAACCAGGCTCCACCTTACTTAGCTTCTGAGATCTGAGGGGATCAGATGCTACAGTGGTAAGACCACAGGCATTTTACAAGTAGAATACTATAAATCACTCCATGCTTAAGCTGTAAGAAATAAGCCTCACTCTGATCACTACCAATCCTCATGTCTTGTTAGAATGTTAATGCTCATTATCTCAAAGGGTCCAAAACCATAGATACTTCTTCTGGCTTTCAATCCCAGAACCTTAAGTTCTTTGGTTTCAGCCTCACTAAATCTTTTGTATTTCTGATTCATTACTGGTTCACAGAGATGCTTAACTTATTTTGTTCTTTATATAGATTTTACAATGGGAGAAGGACATGGTAACCCACTCTTGAAACAATCCTGAAAAACAATTAGCCATTGAAAACCTTATGAAGGTCAGTATGAGTTGGACCTGACTCAATGGCACCTAATAAAAACAACAACATAGATTTTGGATGTGTTTATGTCTTATTTATCTATTTTTGCTTTAAGGTCTGCAACAAAGAATAAGCATTAAACCAAGAGTATCTTGTGACATTGTTAGCATGACTAATATTGGTTCTTTTGAAGTTAGGTATGCTTAAAATCCAAATTTGATACTGAGAAAAATGTAGGTCTTATAATTTGTTTTAGACAGCTATTTAGCATATAACTAAGTGGTTAGAAATGGTTGGTGATAAGAATGATCCAAAATAAAAAACCAGCAAACAATAAATTGATTAAGTAATTAACTACATAAAGGTTATCAAGGTTATGTTACTTTTGTGTGACAGTGGGGCTTTTTCAGATTGTCTGAAAGATGAATAAAAATTTTATGAAATATAGCCTGTGTTCATATGAAGAAAAATTTCTATTTTTATATATCACTTTTAAAATATAATACATCTTGAAAAATAAAATACTTTATATTAACTTATCATAGATATATGTTGTTGTTAGGTACCCTCGAGTCGGTATCCAACTCATAGCGACCCTGGGTACAATAGATGAAACACTATTGTCAGTGCTTCTCTGCTGTTCATAGAGTTTTCAATGGCAGATTGTTTTTCGAAGTGGGTTGCCGGTCTGTCTCCCAAGCCTACAGCACCTGGTGTTCCTGGGCAGTCTTCCATCCAAGTACTAACCAGGTCAGACCCTGCTTAGCTTCCAAGATCTGACATGATCGGATTCCACAGGGCTACAGCTGCAGGCATCATAGATATATGTTGTTGTTGTTAGGTGCCGTCCAGTCAGTATCCAACTCATAGCAACCCTCATAGGGTTTTCAATGGCTGAATGCTTCAAGATTGCCTTGGGAGTGGATTGCCAGGCCCTTCTCCCATTTATGTGGTGCTGGGAATTGAACTCAGGACCTCAGAGACTGCAGTGCAGCGCTCTATCAACTGAGCTAAATCTCAGCCCCCATAGATATATGTTGTTGTTAGGTGCCGTCGAGTCGGTATCGACTCATAGCGACCCTCATAGGGTTTTCAATGGCTGACTGTTTCAGGATTGCCTTGGGAGTGGATTGCCAGGTCCTTCTCCCATTTTTGTGGTGCTGGGAATTGAACTCGGGACCTCAAAGACTGCAGCACAGCGCTCTACCAACTGAGCTAAATCCTAATCCCATTGCACTATAAGACATAGCAAGGATTAGATGAAAAGAAAAAAGGAATCTATGCTGTTTGACCAACTTTAAATACAAATTTAACCATGTCTCTCTCCAAAGTTTATAAATCAAGTACACTAGGTGTCTACCCATCCAAAGCAATGATGGAAAAATAACCCCAGATATCTGGGTTTAAAATGTTTCTTGTCTGAAGTTATAAAAACATTGAAGCAGAAAGGGATATGCCTATGAATTCTGTGGTGAGTATGTGTACATGAGGTATATGCAATAAAGGTTTGTTTGAAAGAAACAAAAATTGGGAGAAAATCAACTAGTCTTGATTATATTAGACTTTAGGAAAATGGAAAGCAGAGGGCATTTGAAAACTTATTATATAGGAAAAAATTTTTCAGTGTGTTTAATAACAATTACTTTATATTACTATGTGAAACACATATTTCAATAATTACCTTTCTATATTAATAATTTGTATTGCTAAATAAAACAGATTTCAATATTTAGCTTTCTGTGTATTTCAAAACAATATAAAATGAGTTAAATCACTTAACTAAATGTAAATAATATTTTTACAACCTCTATGTCCTATTTCCTTTATAGACTCATACTTAATTTTGAAGCTCATATATTTGTTTCTTAAACTTTATTGTTTTCCATTTGCATTATTTTAGAAATTAAGTGAAAAAAGCTTTTGGAAATAAGACCTATTAATTACAGTATTCATGAGAACAGACTATTGAACACAGCCTCTGCTGTTACTATGAAAATTACTATTAGAATAACACTGTCACTTTAATACGTAGATGAAAAAAATTTCTAACAGGCTTACCATAAAATGGCACATAATTATACTGACCTTTTACAGTTTCTGAGAAGGGTAGTTAATAAACTATTTAAAACTCTATTCAAATTTAAAGTTCTTCAAGACTATCTTATAATCACAAGTATTGTTGGAGACTATCAAAAACAAATATGGTTTCATGACAAATTAAATCTAGCAGAGAGAAAAACACATAGTCTAAGTGCATATCATTTGGCTCTTCAAGTAATGACTATGCTTACTTTATAATAAACGTTCAGGCCACATTTCCTCTTAGAAGCTGGACATAAATAGATTTAATGTCGGAGTCTGAATCAACAAAAACAACTGCAGCAATTTTTGTTATTGTATCTCATCAGTTGAAAAAATTTGAAGAGTTGAGAATTAAAAATAAAAAGACTAAAAAATACTAGCTGTTGAAAATATTAAAAAGTTCTACCACTAAAAATGTGCCATTGACCTAAAAAAACATAATTAGTATGTTTCATTTCAACCTCAGGAGCCTTGTTACCATCTGATTCTGCCCATTAAACTGTAGGAATAAGAAAGAACAGATCATTAATCAAATTGATACCATGAATATGTATTTGTAAATGACAAATGTATGTGCTAGGGAATTCTGAATAGATGTGCAGGAAAGATTTAGATGACAAATATGGAAGAAACCCCAAGGCAGTAGTGAAAACTGGATCTTGAAAAATCCAAAGGATGACCTTTAGAAACTACCACATGAGTTTTACAGGCTATAAATCAAATATTAAAATTTAGTCTTATTAGTACTCATAAAACAAAAGTACATGTAATTATATTACAGATGGTTACCTAGATCAAAGTTATAGATAGAAAACTCATATAATTTGTTAAATAAAGAACATTATCTTGGCTTATATTTCTCACGTTTTCATTTTCTTTATAATGTTTATTTCAGATAGTTATAATTCTGAAATACTTTTATTTCAACTTTTTAAATATCTGGGAATCATGAAATCTATCTGTTTTCTATCTTTTTTGCCATGCTTCATATTCTGGGAAACTCAACTGTCTCTTTGTCAACTATAATTATACAGACTATAATCACAGCAGAAGCAGCTGGTCATTAGACAACTGTAGAATCTCACCTGCTTTCTTGCTTCCTTCTTCTTTCTTTCTTCCTTACATTCTTTCTTTTTTCCTTCTTTTGTTTACTCCCTCAGTGCCTCACTATGTAGACCAAGATGGCTTCAAACTTACAATTCTTCTGCCCTCTCTCTATGTCCCAAGTGCTGGAATTACATGCATATGCCATCACACCAGGCTTACCTGCCTGCATTGTTACTGAAACTGACCACCTTTGACATCTTCTTCTATTTCATTTTCTCACAATCTCCATTTGAAAATGAGAACTTAGGTTAACACCATATTAACATTACAGCCACAGACAAACTCCCACAACCTTTTTCATTATCATTTTCCATATTACTTATAAAAATGGATGTTCTTTGCAACCAGCAGTTTCCAAAGAAAAGATTTTATATTTATTGCTGAAATGGTAGTTACTACTTATATTTCAAAGTAAAACTACATTTAATCCTTTTTGAAATTAACAGAGTATGTTTAAGTAAACATACAGATACATACTGCTGAATGCATGTATGTATGTATGTTGTGAAGGGTGGTGGGGTTATGGAACTCTGCAAATGAGAATACTTCAGAGTTAAGACCATTATCACCATCAAACAACCCAGCATTCAGCATGGATGAGTCATGACATGCAGTTGAGAGTTGATGACTTGGTAGTCTTTGTTGCTTAATTCCCAAATTTGGGAATGTGCATTAGTACAAGATTTCCTTTCTTCTCAAGCCAAAATGCATTTCCCAATTCTAGAAATGAGTTGTTGTTGTTGTTGTTAGGGGCCGTCGAGTTGGTATCCGACTCATAGCGACCCTTATAGGGTTTTCAATGGCTAAGTGCTTCGGGATTGCCTTGGGAGTAGATTGCCAGGCCCTTCTCCCATTTTTGCGGTGCTGGGAATTGAACTCAGGACCTCAGAGACTGCAGCGCAGTGCTCTACCCACTGAGCTAAATCCCAGCCCTAGAAATGAGTGGTGATGAAAAATGTAGAACTCCTATGGCTGATATTCTGGCAATGCATACATGTGGCAACACAGCTGTGACAGCAAAACTAATAGGAAGACCCTGTTAGAGAAGGCTCAGCATACAAAATAGTAAGATGCACCAGAGACCAAACTCTTGAAAAGGAACCATGATGTTTGCCACTGCCAAGCTGCTATCCCTGTCAGCAGGCAACAGTACTTTCAGACCTCCAGAATTCTTTGCTGAGAAAGTGAGAAGTGAAGGAACTGGATGAACAACATTGAAGAAGGAGTAATTCTCAGGCATGACTGACTATGCAGAATTCTAATCAAAGGTATGTCCCAGGCTTCTTCGCTGGAGAGTGAGCTTCAATGGGTCTTAGGAAAGTAGAAATAAACTGTACGCAGACATGTAAACAAAAGTAACGTGGATTATACTCTGAGAGCAAAAGGAAAGAAGAACTTGAACCAAGGAAGCAACATAATCTAATTTATATTTAGAAAGTGACACTCAGGCTATTTTGTGGAGAAGAGTTTATGATAGAAACACAGCCCAATATAAAGGCTATTGCTAGAGTGTAAGAGAGGATTATGACTGTGACTAGGGTAGTATCAGCAACATGAAAAGTAATCCATGGATTTCAAATACATTGGGATAGAACAGGCAAGATTTCCTGACCGATTGAACTGTGGAGATTAGGTAAAATCAATCAAGAATAGCTCCTAGGTTAAAAGAATTAAGAATAAGCCAAATCTATTATTATTGCATGGGCTGGAATTTAGCTCAGTTGTTAAAGCGCTGAGCTGCAGTCTCTGAGGCCCCGAGTTCAATTCCCAGCACCGCAAAAATGGGAGAAGGGCCTGGCAATCCACTCCCAAGGCAATCCTGAAACAATCACCATTGAAAACCCTATGAGGGTTGCTATGAGTTGGATACCGACTTGACAGCACCTAACAACAACAACAATTATTATTGCATACTGAAGTTCAGAGTTTACATTCATAGCAGTATTACAGGTCACCTTAGCCCTGACAACAGTGGGGGCCTCTTTCAAATTTTGAGAGGAAAACTAAGTTTATTTTCAGGTATAAGGAGCACTGTTTATGGAATATTAATTTTGGTATACCACATTGTTTCGATTCCCAATGACTATCACAGACCTATATGAAATTCTGAGTGCTATAGCACATGCCTCTAATCCTACCCACTCAGGAGGCTGAGGCAGGAGGATTTACAGGTATGAGGGCAGAGGCAGATTCACAATTTAGTGAGACCCTGTCTCAAAATAAAAAATAAAACCAGGTCTGGAGCTACACAGTTTAATGGTAAAGCACTTGCCTAGCATTTACAAGGCCCTAGGTTCAATCCCAGTTTTTCAGAGGAAAAAGGAAGAAAAAAGAAAGAAATGTTCACTATAGAAAATATGACAGTATTCATCCCAAATTTATTGAGCACAAAGTATATATTTCATGAGAATACCAGGTGCTGTAGGCTTGGGAGAAAGACCCTGAAACCCACTCCCAAAAAACAATCAACCACTGAAAACCCTACGAATAGTAAGAAGCAGTTACAATACTGTTTCACCTGTTTTATGTAGGGTCACTATGAGTTGGACACCAACTCAATGGCACCTAACAACAACAATAAGCATATCTTTAGGAAAAACATATTATCTTTAGAAATGCATACTTGTAACTAATACATGTCATTTTAGAACAGAAAAGCCATATCAAACTTGTATATCTTTTCCTTTATGGCAGTATTTTCCAAAGTTTTTTTAATATTATAGTGCTAGGCTACACATAAATTATGTTAAAATTATCAAAGTAAGTTTTGAAAAAATATGAATTTATTTATTCTGAGAATTTTTATATTTTTCTATATCTGATATGTATGTGAATCTTGCCTCTATGAGCTAAAAAATATCATATCATACTTCTCTTTGGTCTCCACTTTTATTCTCTTTGGGCTATCTTTCCCCTATAAACAATCAGATGAGATATCATGGACTGTGGTCCTGCCTAGGAGGTGGGATGGACTGAGAATTCCTTGTATGAGAATCTCTTGGTGTTGAAGCAGATTATCAGACTTCTTGTTTTAGTTCTCATGTTCATTTGCTTGTTCTCTGTCAATTAAATTTGCTGTTGCCCATCAGAGGATAGGATCAGTAGATCTGATACCATAAGAGTCACATATGTGCTTGAACGCAAGCCTGCCTTTGGTATGTCCAGAGAGTACTCCATTTGCTCTGTCTACCTAGCATAGGGCCTCCCACAGGTTCTTTGTTTTTCAGTCTAATAATAACCCTCATTTAATAGGCCTCCAAATTCTTGCATACATTTCTCATGTGTCTCATAAGTCAATAGGAGAGAAGTTAAGGATGCCATGAATTGTATTTTGGAAATTGTTTAGAGGGTATATTTTTAGTACTCTCATCATGAAAAAAGTGATATGTGAGAAAATATACATGTTAATTAGCTCAATTAAGCCATTCTACAATGTATAAATATTTCAAAGCATCAAGTCATACATGATAAACATATAGTTTTTATTTGTCAATTTAAAAATATTTTTAAAACCATAGGCTATTAGTGTTCCAGATCATCTATTTCCCCATCTCAGCAATGGGTTTTGTTTTTGTTTGATTGGTTGATTTTGTGGGGTTTTTGTTTGTGTATTTTGGGTTATGTTTCTGTTTTTGTTTTCACACATAGTCAGACTATGTAGCTCAGGCTAGATTTGAACTGTCAATCCTCCTGCCTCAGCATCTTGAGTGCTGGAATTGTAAATTGTGCCACCATGCCTAACTAGTACTTGATGAACTATTTTTCTCCTATTGTGGCTATTTCTCATTATAAGCACTGTCCTCATAGTCAACAAATTTCAAAATGTTAGATACCGCCTTCCTCCTCTAGCCTCTACTTTGGAGTTGTCTTCTTTAAAAAACTATTCTCAGGTTTTCTTTGTTTGGGCATTTTGCTGCTTCTATGAATAATCTATTCTTTTGGTCTATACATCTTCACAAGGCAGCATACTCATCTTGGGGTTCCCTTGAAACCAGCATGAGAATACATATGACCTGGAATGGAATGAGCTATTTTCTCTAGCTTTCTTTTATGGTCTCTCATTCCCCACTGGTCTACTGTGTTCTCTAAACTCTTTCACAGACAATCAGGATTCTGACCCTATTTTTACTTTCTGCCCACTGCCACCCTCCTGTCTCTTTCAAATTCTTCTCTACATTACAACATTTGAGCTTTAACCTCCATCATTCACTGGTCTATTCATCTCTGTGCATTTCCTAATTCAAACTTATAAAAAGGAATCTCACTGTCTGTTTGCATATTTGCACAAAACTCTAAACTGCTATCCTTCTTTACTTCTTTCTCAGACCAGGGAAATAAGGGATGGTTTAATGGTTAAGATACATCACTGGTACGATCCACCCTGTTAGCAGAGCTGTAGACTGATTAGTTTATGTGAGAACTAGCTGTAGAGTGAAAGTCATTAGTGCTGGAGCCAGTGTACATACCTAGTTATTACTAGGTGTGTGTTCTTGGGTAAATTTCTTAAATGTTCGCCACCATCAGTTTTTTTTTTCATTCTTTATACTGAGGATGCTAATCAGACCAAACACATGAATTATTGTGAGCAATTAAGTGACTATATGTATAAGGGATATTCCCTGGTTAGAATAATACCTAGCCCATAATAAGCACTATAATGTGCTAAAGTGTTAAGTATTATTTAACTCCTTTGAGGCCCAGATTGAATGAAGCTTCCAATAAATGTTATGTACAGACCCCACTGAACAAGTTCCCTGAACTATTAAAGCCTAACTGTAATTCCTTCTCCTCCGGAATTATGCAGCTTTCCTGTGCCTCAAGATCCATGCTTTCTCTCTGTGTGTTCTTATTTGCTTTTCCTATCTTGGTATAACACATATCAAACATGTGCTAAATTTACTCTTTTTGAGGGGACATTTCCAGCTTTTACATATGAATTTACGGTAAATGTGGCATCTTCTTTTACTGTTCTCAAGAGATAGGTTTAATACCAAATAATGTGGTTAGATCTTCCAATTCTTTTTTCCCCTCTTCTTGCAAAGGGCTGATTTTAACATGAAAATCAGTACGTTATCTAGTCATTGTGCTCTCTCTCATAAAAGGATAAGTCTACTCTAATTTCCTAGACAAAGATAGAATTTCATGTCTACAATAAAAACTGGCAATTTTTGATGTTCCAAATAATCTGGTTCTTATTGTGAATAATTATTTAATTGTTTAAACCCAATAAATAGCTGAAATAAAATGTCCAATTTACTAGTTAAAAAGGTCGATTACTTGAACTCAAAGAAAACTCTTAACTCCAATATACTTGATGATTCATAAATACTCATCAAACTTTGTTATGTAGTAGTCTTCAAGTTTCTTTTGTCTTAGGAAATATTAGTTTTTAAAAATTTCTTGGTTTCCAATGTCATTACTCTTTAGAAAAGTAGAATTAAAATGTTTAGACAATATAAATTTATTTTAAAATATAAGCTCTCCTACAGATTAAAAAAGACCCTTTAATGCAGAACTAACTCTATTTGTGCCTAGTAATGATCAACACGTGGATTCTAACTGGAGAAGCCTCTTTAGAATGTATAGTATATTTGGGGATTTGGGGTCTAGATCAGTTGTTAGAGTGCTGCTCTGCACTCTCTGAAGCCCTGGATTCAATCCCCACCAGCACAAAAATGGGAGAAAGACATGGCAATCCACTCCTGAAGCAATCCTGAAAGTAATCAGCCATTGAAAACACTATGAACAGCAGAGAAGCACTGACATAGTGCCAGGCATGGTACAATGTTGGGGAGTGTTTCATCACTTTATATATAGGGGTGCTATGAGTCAGGCTCAACACCGTGGCACCAAACAATAACAACATAAATTTTCAACACTGCCTGGAAAAATAGATTGCTCTCTCTTTTGCATGGTTATATATGGTGAACAAGTTTTATTTTCCACAGACTCACTGTGCTTTTTATCTCCACAGGTAAAGAATCTCAAATTATCTCAATATCCAATTCAAGACTCCGTTGGTTGATTAAAAAATAAATTCATATATGGCAGAAATGAGAATGAATAGAAATTTTGAAAGACAGAATAGTAGTTGCCATCATAAGAGAAAACCTCCATCCAAAGCACAGGATATCAGGATTCTTTTAAATGTGCAAATGCCACATTGATTAGTCAAATTAGTGCTTTTTGACATTAAAATAAACATCAAACAAATGAAAAGGAAAAAAAAGCTGTGACTACAGTTAACCTAAACAAAAGAAGTGAAAACATCAGAGAAACTGAGGAAAAACTCAATAGCATAGCTGTGATAAAAGGCTGTGACAGGAGCCAAGAAGCAGATTGAATAGCACTTGGCCACTTTCCAGGTGGATGCTCACTGCTACCTTTGCTGGCAAGGAGCATTTGAACTTTGCCAACATACAGGTGGATACTCAATGTTCCACCACCAGACTCTCCACTCTGCTACTGCTGTAAGGGCAAAACTCCCACTGCCTTTCTCCAAATTACCCTCTACTAAAACATATTTGCCATAGATTTTTATATTTCAAAAGTTGTTTCACCTGTTGAAATTTAAATATTATTTCAATACATAAACTATAAATGATTCCTACATACCATTATGGATTTTTAAGTAATTATTACAGTTAAAAATACTATTCAGTATGTATGCTTGCACATGTGTATGTGTAGTTTTTTGAGAGTTCCATAGTTGTCATAATACATAGCTATCTTTAGGTTGTTAGGTGCTGTCGAGTCGGTATCCGACTCATAGTGACCCTCATAGGGTTTTCAATGGCTGACTGTTTTGGAATTGCCTTGGGAGTGGATTGCCAGGCCCTTCTCCCATTTTTGCGGTGCTGGGAATTGAACTCAGGACCTCAGAGACTGCAGCGCAGTGCTCTACCAACTGAGCCAAATCCCAGCCCACATAGCTATCTAGAGAATCTAAAAATAATCCAGAGGGAAATAAAAGTAGTGATATTTTATTATAGTGTATGTTTCAGTAGGGAACACAGTTACAATAGTTCAGGAAAGAATATAGTGAATAATAATGAAAGTAAAAATTTATAACTTTTAATAATGAGCAATAGACATGAAGAAGAGATGGCCCTTTACATATGTGAATTTTCCATGAATATATGTTGTTGTTAGGTGCTGTCGATTCTTTGTTTGACTCATAGTGACTCTACGTACAACAGGTGAAACACTTGTTAGTGCTTCTCTGCTAGTCAACAGTGTTTTCAATGGCTGATTGTTTTGGAGAGTGGATTGCCAGGTCCTTTTCCCAAGCCTGCAGAATCTGGTGTTCCCAGGCAATCTCCCATCCAAGGACTAACCAGACCCAACCCTGCTTAGCTTCCAAGATTTGACGGGGTCAGACACCACAGTGGTACAGCAGTAGGCCATGAATATATAGATATATGCAAATACACAAATTGATTAGGTGGATCATGTATTAGAAACATTTATATACACAAAGGCTTACAACAGAGATTTGGGGGCAATAAGTTATTCATTAAAATGAAACATATTCAATATTATTTTTCCAGTCAATCTGTAATAAGAAAGCAGATTGCCCCACAAAGATGTGGACCTGGCAATCTTGTCTGTATCATAACATCCAGCCCCACTGAGCTAAAATGTAACATATGAGCAGTAATGTGCTGTTAAATATTTAACAATTAGCTTTCTGAGTGTAGTTCCAACGTGAACACAAGTTGATGTTTTCATCTATATTAATAAGTGAGGTATAAGTGAAAGAGCAAAGATGTATACCAGACCTTTAGTTGTTCATCAATGATGTGAATGAGTAAAACCTTTTCTTAATTGGGCAATAGTTTTTGAATCCCAAAAGAATATTTCTTCCATCTCTCTTTATTCTTTTCACATTTTAAAATCTATAGAAATTACACATTCAGATTTAGACATAATTACTAACATTTTAATAAATTACTATAACATAACCAATAATTCAAGAATTTGCTGAAATTTGTGAGTTCATCAAGATATTTCTAGTGAAGATAGATAGATAGATAGATAGATAGATAGATAGATAGATAGATAGATGATATAGATATATGGATGTATATATATATTTGTTGTTGTTATTGTTAGGTACTGTCGAGTTGTTATCCTACTCATAGTGACCCTATGTACAACAAACAAAACACTACTGTCAGTGCTTCTCTTATATTCATAGGGTTTTCAATGGCTGATTGGTTTTTGGGAGTGGGTTGCCGGGTCCCTCTCCCAAGCCTACAGCACCTGGTGTTCCCAGGCGTTCTCCCATCCAAGGACTAACCAGGCCTAACCCTGCTTAGCTTCCAAGATCTGACAGGATCAGATGCCACAGTGGTATGGCTGCAGATACACACACACACACACACACACACACACACACACACACATATGCAGATATACATATAAATGTATGTCTATCTGTATAAATATAAATATATATATACACACACACATACATTTATCCACTTTGCACACGGATTAAGATGTGATTCTATTTTCCTCTCATCATTCATGAAATAAATTAAAAGAGACAAATGATATGATGATATTATAGAAATGACATTTTATACCTTTCTATACAAACATAAGATATTTTTCAATAACTAGGTGATTTGTCCCTTTATTAAAACTTATTTTATTAAATAGTAAGAAACCAGTATAAAGTTAGTGACTAAAGCTGTGATTCTGGATTCCTTTTTTATCAGAGGCTTTTTGAGAATCTAATGACTATATAGATATACATATAATATTTTGAATTAAATTATTTCAGAGTTCAATAATCCCAGGATTTAAAAAATACATATACACGTATGTAATCAATTTCAGTATGAAGCAAATACTCAATAATTTTGTGTAAAAGCAAAGACATGCTAAGATCCTTTTCTACAGCCCAAATAGATTCAGACCTCAAATAAATAAAAACATTACATAAGTAATTAATACCATTTAAAATTTCCTATCTTTTCCCAGCAAATTAAACCAAAGTATCTAATTAGCCCAACGTGTTTAAATGGCAAAAACTTGATTTAATTATTTGCTGGCTTGCTTTTTTTGCAAGATGTAGCTCATTACAAGTTGTCAATAAAGTCTAGCAGATTGCACTTTGAAAAAAGGTAATTAAGCTAATGTATCAGACACATAAAGTTCTATTTGGAACTCAAAATCAATCAAACACTGAACATAAGACAAATATTTGAAGTCAAATATTTGCAGAATATATATTGTTTTTTAAAAATGTTAAAGATCAAATCATTTAATTGTTTTAGCACATGTTATGTTAGGTGCTGTCGAGTCGGTTAGCACATGTAGCACTGTTAAATGCTAATTCACAGAGAAAAATTTTCTGTGTCTGTGAAAGAAGTCTTCCCTACTGAAGCAAAATAGCATTGTCTATAATATAAACTCATACCTAAAAGCTGAGATACTAGAATCAAATAATATGTAACGACTATATTACTAATAAACTGTGTTCTTGAAAAATCCTGAGAGTGGATGAAAAGTGTTCTTGTTATAAAAATAACTATATGAAGTAATGCATATTAATTAGGTTTATTTAATTAGTCCATAATATATGGATACTTCAAAGCACCATGTTGTGTACAGTAAATACCTACAATTTTGTCTGCCAATTAAAAAATATAAATAATAAAAGAGTATATTAACAACATAAAAAAAAGAGTAACACAAATATATTACATATTTCCTAAGCCACAATCTAAAATAATGGCAAAAAGGTAGAAAGCTACTTCAGAGTACATATACCTGAATTTTTAACCACCAATATATCAGAATTATTCCAATTTAGAAGGACTCTTCCAACATTTAAATGTTTACAGTAAGCAATGTTCTGAATTCAAAAAGAAAATATCAAGAAATCAAATATTGTTTCTCCTTACCATCATGTAATTGTAGTTATACACATGATTTGTGCTCAGATAATTGGAGCTTATACTAAGAATCTTGACAAGAAGGTGAAGATTTGGATAGAAATCAGAAGTCATTCACAGTAGAGTGAAGGAGAGACCAGCTACTTGGTGCTGGACAGACTTTTATTCACTCATGTAAATAGCTTTATGACTATCTTACCTACTTCTGTTGCTATTTGCCAATATCTCAAGCTTGATTTTGCAGATGTTTTATTGCTTCTGACAGTTGCTTCACATCCACCAAAAATTACATTTGGGGTATAATTTAGAGGTGTTTCTATTGCCTGAAATCAAACCTTCTTAATGATATGCATGTGTTAGACAAAGAAATTAAAATTATATGACTATCATATGAAGGCTAAAGATAGAAGTCTAATAATATTGAAAAAGTTTCATGATTAGAAGATAAATGTAAATAAATGGAAAAAGGTGGACAAATAGCCTTACAAATTGACCTTACATAATAAACAAAGCAAGCATATTAACCAGTTTATGATCAATCCAGAAAGATTTTCTGAAATGATGAACTTTAGGCATTATTTAAGTAAAGAGAAAGGGAGATGGAGGAGACAGAAAGAGTTTGATAGTCTTTAAAGGAAAATAATTCCAGATATATGTAACATTGCAAGGGGAAAATCTCAAGACAAAGAAGTCAACAGTGGGAATACAGGTAGGCTGGCATTGTGAGTCCCAACCCTTATAGGCTTTTCAATGGCTGGCTGTTTCAGGATTGCCTGGGGAGTGGATTGTCATGTCCTTCTCCCATTTTTGCGGTCCTGGGAATCAAATTCTGGACCTCAGAGACTTCAGAGCGAAGCTCTACCAATTGAGCTAAATCACGGCCCCAAACTGACATTAGATTTCTATAAACTCAGAAAATTGGGAATAGAAACCAAGGAGAAGAAATGTGTATCATTTAGTTAAGGCTTTTGATCTGTAAATTAAGACTTAGTATTGTATCTTTCTATGGAATGGTAAACCAGAGATAAACTTTCCAGGGATGAAGGGTGGGTGTGATGTGCTCAAAATAACCCAAAGAGATCATCTGTGACCATAGAAAGGAAGGCAGATTACAGAGGCAGAGGTTCAGTGGATAGGAAGAATAATATTTTGAAAGACTACCTCATGCAATGAGGGTGACAGAAATAGTTCTAGAAGAAATGACATCTGGGACAGGGCTGAGAGTGACACAGGAGTGAAACCTGAGATTAACTACATGAAGCAACAGAATTTTGTAGCCAGGTGCCTATACCAGTCAAAAGAGAGATGCATTAAAAATCTCTGTAGGTTCTTACATATTTTGTCAGTGAAATGACACCTTTTCATTTAATTAGTAGGATATTTAATAAGTAGAAAAAAGTTAGGAAAAACTATTGAAGACTCTACCATCATCATATGTGGCTGAAGTTGACAAATCAATCAAATTTGAAGTACAAGCAGGTGTTATAGAAAACTGGACACAAATATGAGTGTGAGGTTGAGATGGGGGAATCAAATTTATCACTAAATCAGTGGTGTTGAATTTTATGGATAGGATGAATTCTGGTCACTCAGGCTTCAAGATACATCTCTTCCTCTTGCTGTTTCATTAAATGTAGCCTTTCTTTTCCTATAATCAAAGGGGAAAATAACAACATCACAGTAAAAATCCAAAGAGTAAGACTGATTAGGTATTTATAACTCTGTTGTTGTTGTTGTTGTTGTTAGGTGCCATCCAGTCGGTATCAGACTCATAGCGACCCTCTGTACAACAGGGGAAACACTATTGTCAGTGCTTCTCTGCTGTTCATAGGGTTTTCAATGGCAGATTGATTTTTGGGAGGGGTTGCCAGGTCCTTCTCCCAAGCCTACAGCTTCTGGTGTTCCCAGGCGGTCTCCCATCCAGGTACTAACCAGGCCTGACCCTGCTTAGCTTCCGAGATCTGA
>VMDO01014026.1:39197-56163 GCA_007922755.1 Pedetes capensis | reverse complement strand
GGAGGAAGACTCATTAACAACCTGCGTTATGCAGATGACACCACTTTGCTTGCTGAAAATGAAGAGGATTTAAAACATTTACTGATGAAGATCAAAGATCATAGCCTTCAATATGGGTTACGACTAAACATCAACAAAACAAAAATCCTTACGACTGGGTCAGCACGCAACTTCACATTAAATGGAGAAAAGATTGAGGATGTCCAAGATTTTCTTTGGTTGGCTCTATAATCAACACCCATGGAAGCAGCAGTCAAGAAATCCAAAGACGCATTGCTCTAGGAAAAGCTGTGGCAAAAGATCTCTTTAGAGTATTGAAAAGCAAAGATATCACATTGAAGACGAAGGTGCGTCTGACTCATGCCATGGTATTTTCAGTGGCATCATATGGTTGTGAAATCTGGACATTGAACAAGAGAGACAGAAAAAGAATTGATGCTTTTGAATTGTGGTGCTGGAGACGTCTATTGAATATACCATTGACTGCCAAAAGAACCAACAGATCTGTCCTAGAAGAGGTACAACCAGAGTGCTCCTTGGAAGCAAAAATGGCAAAACTGCGTCTTACATATTTTGGACATGTAGTCAGGAGAGAACAATCCCTGGAGAAGGACATCATGTTTGGAAGAGTGGCAGGTCAACGGAAAAGAGGAAAACCCTCCACCAGATGGATTAACAGAGTGTCTGCAACAATGGGCTTAAACATAAATAAGATGGTTTGCCTGGCACAGAATCGGCAAGTGTTTCGATCTGCTGTACATAGGGTCGCTATGAGTCGGACTCGACTCGACAGCACCTAACAACAACAACAACAACCACCTTAAGGCAGCTATTATATTTTTCTCTTTAGCCAAATTCTAAATTGCTTCTGGCTTTTTAGCATGTAGCATTACCCCCACATTTTTTTCTAACAGACTCTAAACTCATGGAGCGCAGGATCTGGGGCCCACAGTCTTTGCGTTCCATAAGGCTTGTTTGATTTTTGCCCATATGTGACAGAGCACATCTTCCTACGTTGCTCATAAATATTGGGCTGCTTTTGTGCTTGCTTTGTGGGGACATGCCCACTATCCTGAATATGAGGTTAGTGTGTTCAGTGATATCTAGAAATATGCAAATATAACTCTTTACCAGCCTTCACCTTAACTTCCATATTCAACACAACTCAGAAAAATTTAAAACTACTGCTTCAAGCCAAGCTTAGTAGATGAATTTTCTTCCATGTTTGTGCTAACGTTGGACTCTGCTTCCTTCTGTGGAATATAAGCAGAAATGTGGAGCCAATAGACGCCAACAGCATGGCTTCCAGCAGCTGCTGTTCTGTTTTGTTTTTCTGGTTTGCCATTTCATGTCCACCTTGGCTCCTTTCTTACCGTATTTCAAGCTGGTAGATGGCTATTCATCCGCAGGCTATTAGATGGCTATTCATCAGCACTATTCATTATAGTGACTATTGTTCATTTCCCACTTCCGATACTTTGCAGCCTAGTTTCTGATGCTTTTTAAAATATTTTGAAGTAATCAATACAGAAATGGACTTTAAAGTTTCAAACCTCTTTCAAAACTTTTCAAGTTAATATTTCACTCTTAATACCCTACCAAAGCTGTGTTTAGCTGTGCCTCACTGCCTGCAATGCACAGAATCCAACGGTCAGTTGGTCCTTGCTGCTGTGCATGCCAGGTAGCGGCATCTGCTGCCAGTGACACCATCCTCCTCTTTATTTCAGGATCTCTTGCCTGGTTTCCCTCTGGCCACTTCTGTCTGTTCTGCTGGTTCCTCATCATTTCTCTGATCCTTTCACGCTTTGATGCTCCCGAGTGTCAGCTGTCACACCCCTTGGCTGTCTAGGTAACTTCACCTAATCTCATTCAGTATCATGGTGTTAAATGTCATCTATGGGTCAATGGGCTCAGTTGGTAGAGTGATGTTCCACAGTCTCTGAGGACAGGCGTTTGATTCCCAGCAACACAAAAACGAGAAGGACTTGGCAATCCATTCCTGAAGCAACCCCAAAACAATAAACCATTGAAAACCCTAGGAGGGTAGCTATGAGGTGGATCCAACTCAAGGGCACCTAACAACAACAACATGGGTCAATAGTGTACAGCCATACCACACTGGTGTCCCATCTCGTCAGATCTCATATGCTATGCAGGGTCAGCCTGGTTAGTCCTTGGATGGGAGATCACCTGGGAACACCAGGTGCTGTAGGCTTAGGAGAAGGACCTGGCAGCCCACTCTCAAAACAAGCAGCTATTGAAAGCCCTATGAATAACAGAGAAGAAATGACATACTGACAGTGTTGAGGAGTGTTTTGTTCTGTTGTACACAGGGTTCCTATGAGTTGGACCTAACTCAACGACACCTAGCGATAACAACCAGTCAAAACTCTGTTTCTTTCCCTGAAGTTCTTTTATCTATTTTAATGTCTTTTTGGGCACCCACAATGTCTCAAACTGAATTTGTTATTTTTCTTATAAACCCATTCCCTTTCTAGGCTTCCCCTTTTTGGTTGTTGGCAAAGTCCAGTTGATCATTTCCTTTCTTCTCTGGTGAGCCATTAGCAGTTCTGTCTCAGAACATATTCTGACCATATCTTACTATATTTGCTGTTGTTGTCTGGTCCCATCCAAGATCACTACTGTAATTATTGAAAGAGCTCTTCATGGGGTTCGCTGCTTCTGTCCCTCTTCACCCACCGTTTTTCTTACTCCATCACAGCAGTTAGGGTAATCAATCAAGAGCAAGTCATAAATTTTTCCTAGAATTGTATTATAATAAAAGATAGTGAAAAGCTTACCAAATGAAACCTATGGGAGGTGGTCAAGGTGAGAGACATTTATAGCCTTAAATATTCATATTAGGAAAGAAGGAACTTTAAACATTTATTGTGCTAATATACAATTTTATAATTTGGAGGATGAATACTAAGGGTTAAACACCCTGAACCCCAAAGAAAATTAGAAAAATAATTGTTGTTGTTGTTGTTAGTTACCGTCGAGTCGGTATCCGACTCATAGCGACCCTCTGTACAACAGGGGAAACACTATTGTCAGTGCTTCTCTGCTGTTCATAGGGTTTTCAATGGCAGATTGATTTTTGGGAGGGGGTTGCCAGGTCCTTCTCCCAAGCCTACAGTTTCCGGTGTTCCCAGGCGGTCTCCCATCCAGGTACTAACCAGGCCTGACCCTGCTTAGCTTCCGAGATCTGATGGGATCGGATGCCACAGGGCTATGGCTACAGGCAGAAAAATAATTAGATTTGTAATTAATGCAACAGAAAGGTGCTATTTCAACGAGGGCATAATAACTAAACACACAGAGAAGCAGAAGGAAGCAGCGACTTGAAGCAAAGGAATAAAAGAAATATTCACTCAACTTTTCTCTTACCCAGGAGCATTGATTCCACTTCTTCCTTTTCCTTAATGTCAGCTCTACCCTCTGATTTAAAACCCAGGGTCTGTTGCCCCATGGAAGGTGAGTACCAGCTGGTGGCAGAGTAGCCAGCATGAGAAGTCAGATGCAGCCACCACAGCACTCCGACCTCCTGGGGGACCCCTCTCTGTGTGGGTTTAATTTGTCCATGCATTTTTGTCCCAATCAGGGAAAAAAAGGAAATGTGGAGAAATCATAAATGATTAAACTCAAGTCTTCCCAAAGGCAGGCGCACATGGGCCGTGAGCAGCCTAGCAGAGGAGCTCATGGTGCACACCGCCTTCCTCCAGCCTCTGGCAGCAGTGCATTCTCATCTCATCATTCAGCAGGGTTCTTGAACTGTCCACCCCCTAAAGAATTCTTTTGTGGGGATGAAAGAAAGATGTTAGCTTGAATTTCCATATCTTCAATTTGTGTTAAGCCTAAACCCTGGCAGATTTCCTCATTCTCCATCTAATCAATTCAGTACTTGGTTCACTATCATTGACTTGACCCGCGCAACAGGATGGTGATACAGGTTGATACTTACCGCTGTTTAGCTATTTGTAACCATCTTATCCTGTGTTCCATGCCAATATCAGAAGTGATCTTGCATTGTTGGGGGGGTTGTGATATGTGGTGTGTGTGTGTGTGTGTGTGTGTGTGTGTGTGTGTGTGTGTGTGCATATGTTGCAATTTGGATCAGAAATGTCCCAAATGTCTCAAAAGTGTCTCATGTTGAAGGGCTTGGTTCTCAAAGCAGCAATGACTTTTTTTGGAAGTCATTGGATCATGAAGGCTTTGATTTCACCAACAGATTAATCCACTGAGGGGTCAAGATCATTCAAAAGCAACGACAGCTATATATATATATATATGTATATATATATGGAACTGCCAAAAAATCAAGCCAGATTCAGAAGAGGGCGGGGAACCAGGGACATCATTGCTGATGTCAGATGGACATTAGCCCAAAGCAGAAAATACCAGAAAGATGTCTATCTGTGTTTCTTTTACTATGCAAAGGCATTTGACTGTGTGGACCATAACAAATTATGGATAACACTTTGAAGAATGGGAATACTAGGGCACCTAATTCTAATCATGAGTAATCAGGAGGCAGTTGTTCAAACAGAACAAGGAAACACTGCCTGGCTCAAAGTTGAGAAAAGTGTGCATCAGGGCTGTATACTTTCACCCTATCTCTTCAATTTATATGCTGAGAAAATAATCCAAGAAGCTGGACTTTATGAGGAAGAACGTGGCATCATGATTGGAGGAAGACTCATTAACAACTTGCATTATGCAGATGACACAACTCTGTTTGCTGAAAGTGAAGAGGATTTGAAACATTTACTGATGAAGATCAAAGGACATAGCCATCAGAATGGATTTCAACTAAACATCAACAAAACAAAAATCCTTATGACTGGGTCAGTATGCAACTTCACAATAAATAGAGAAAAGATTGAGATTATCTATGATTTTGCATTACTTGGTTCTACAATCAAGTCAAAGAAATCAAAAGAAGCATTGCTTTGGGAAAAGCTGTGGCAAAAGATCTCTTTAAAGTATTGAAAAGTAAAGATGTTACATTGAAGACGAAGATGCACCTGACTCATGCCATGGCATTTTCAGTCACATCATATGGTTGTGAAAGCTGGACATTGAACAAGGGAGACAGGGGAAGAATTGATGCTTTCAAATTATGGTGCTGGAGACGATTATTGTATATCCCATGGACGGCCAAAAAAACCAACAGATCTGTCCTAGAAGAAGTACAACTAGAGTGCTCCTTGGAAGCAAGGATAGTTAGACTGTGTTTTATGTATTTTGGGCATGTAGTCAGGAGGGACCAATCCCTGGAGAAGGGCATCATGTTTGGGAGAGTGAAAAGTCAATTAAAAAAAAAAAGGAAAACCCTCCACCAGATGGATTGACACAGTGTCTCTAACAATGAGCTTGAACTTAGATAAGATTGTATGCCTGGCACAGAATTGGGGAGTGTTTTGCTCTGCTGTACATAGGGTCATTATGAGTTAGACCTAACTCAACGGAACTTAACAAAAAGAACAACTTATCATGTTTGAGAGAGTGTCAGGTTAGCAACAACAACAAAAAAGGAATACCCTGAACTAGATGGATTGACATAATATCTGCAATAATAGGCTTAGACATAATTAAGATAGTGTGCTTGGCACAGAATTGGGGAGTGTTTTGTTCTGCTGTACACAGGGTCACTGTGAGTTGAACTCTAGGAGATGGCACCTAACAACAACAGGGAGGTAATGGAAACCTAGGAGATGTGACCTAGTTGGAGGCAGTGGACCCTTGGAGATGTGCCCTGGCAGGGGGGCTGTATCTTCTCCTGCCCTCCTGCCACTTCCTGCCTGTCATGAGCTGAGTAAGTTCCCTCCTCTATGCTCTTAACCATGATGTACTACCCACCCAGAAACAATGGAGGCAAGGACTATAGACTGAAATACGGGCCAAAATAAATCTTTTTCCTTCTAAGTTGTTTTTCTTAGGTATTCTGACACAGAGACAGAAAGCTGCCTGACACAATAGTCCTGTGTTTATGGACAGGCATATGCATGAATGTATGCTTATACATACATGAATGCACAAATTAAACGGTAGACTCCTATCCAGGCAAAGTGGTGGCTGGAGCACCAGGAATTCAGGTCCTTGATCATTGGGCACACAAGGGAAATCAGGGAGGCAGTATTCCTCCCCTCTGCAAATAGTCTGGGGTTATTCAGGGTAAAAGAGGTCTAACTCAGTGGGAAAGCTTGCTCATCACTATGAGTCACCTAAGGTGTCTTAAAAATAAAGATTCCTGGGCCTTCCCTTGGAGTTTCTAATTTGAGTGGTCTGGAGAAAAGCCTAGGCATCTGGACTCCTAACCTGTGTCCCCAGGACAAGTTTCTTAGTAAACAAGTTTCAGAAACATTGCTCTACCTAGCACTGGCAGTAGGGATTTAGCTCAGTTGGTGGGGCACTGCTCCATGCTCTCCGAGGACCCAGGTTCAATTCCCAGCACTTCAAAGATGGGAGAAAGACATGGCAATCCACTCCTGAAGCAATCCCGCAACAATCAGTCATTGAAAACCCTATGAGGGTCACTATGAATTGAACCCAACTCATTGACACCTAACAACAACAACCTAGTTCCCAGATCTAACTGCAGTGCATTCAGTTATTTGGCATTATTTTAAAAAATATTTTCTATGAAACTTATTTGACTTCTTAATGACCCCTACAGAAAGGGATAGTACTCATTAATCTACCACATTCACTTAGTACATCTCTATTTGTTAATCCTAAGCCTTGGTTTTCTAACTTGAAATATGTGGATAATATTATAATATGTACTTCAGACAGATTTTTAGAGAAGACAATAGAGTAATATCTATAAGACACAACATAGACCAGAATGAGCTTGCAATATCAGCCATGGTGATTATTGGTTCATATGGTAAACATCTTTTGCTTACCTAGTGTAATAAATGATTTAGAAATGTGTTGCAATGGTTCTCTTCCCTGTACCAGGCCTCTCTACCAGGTAGCTTTGCAGACTCTCCCATCAGGACATGGAGGGTACTTCCCCTACACTTGGAACTGGAAAGGTCTTCTCAACTGTTCTGGCAATCATATGTGGTGGCAGAAATTAAATTGTGTTAGTTCAGAGCCGAGGCTTCAAGAAACTTTGTGTATTTCTGCTCTATGAATGAGCAACTCTAGCCTGATGAAAAGTGAGAAACCATGGGCACCATGCCCGTCAAGCTGTTGTTCCAGACCTGGCCCCAGAACCTCAATGAGCCAAGATCAGCTTCTCAACCTCCAGCCAACTGGGCACAAATGAGGGAGCCCAGCTGGGGACAGGAGAACCATACAACTACCCAAGAACTCAGGAGCAATAATAAGTGGTGATTGTTTTAAGGCATAAAGTTCTGGGGTAATTCATTATACAGCACATATAACTGAAACATCTTCACCTGATACACTGCTACACCTGTAATTGGTACATAAACCAATCACAGGGTTAGATACTAGAGATTCCCTACATGGCTGTCAGCTTGCCATGCTATGGGGCTTGCATGTTGCTGTGATGCTGAAATCTATGCCTCCTGTATCTCAGATACCAGCAGGGCCACCCATGGCAGATAGGTTTCAGTTGAGCTTCCAGACTAAGACAGACTAGGGTGAAGGACCTGGCAGCCCACTCCCCAATGGGCCATTGAAAACCCTGTGAATAGCAGAGAAACACTGTCAAATATAGTGCTGGAAAATGAGCTCCCAGGATGGAAGGCTTCAAGAAATAATTGGGGAAGAGTTGCCTCCTCAAAGTAGAGTTGGCCTTAATGAAAGGAATGGAGTAAAGACCCTGGAATCTTCTTTTGCTGGTGTGGCATGTCTCAAAATAAGAATAAAAACACAGTGGCTGCAAAAATGGGCTCAAACTTAAAAGGATTGTGTGCATGGCACACTGCTGGGTAGTGTTTTATTCTACTGTATTTAGGGTCACAATGATTTGGATCAAATTCAATGATACCCAACAAAAATACTAGATGCAAAGAAAAATAAGACATAATTCTAGCTTTCAGAAACAAAACGCAAGGTTTCATCAGGGAAATAGACAACTGACTACAATTATTGAATACAATTACACAAAGATAAAATTATTTTTATCTTAGAAACTTCTTTCATTCAAAAATAATTTTGGAACATCTGCTATTTGCCATTCAGTGTCTACTAATTGTTATGCAATGTTTGAGGCACTTGAGGTCTATCAGTAACTAAACCAGACAAAGTCCCTTTTCCATAGAAAATAAGAAATGATAAATGTCATAAATATCTTGAGCAGGCTATGGTTGCTGTTGTTAGGTTTTGTTGAGTTGAGTCTGATTCATAGCAAACCTCATAGGGTTTTCAATGGCTGACTGTTTCAGACTGTTTTCAGGAGTGGATTGCCATACTCTTCTCCCATTTTTGTGGTGCTGGGGATCGAACCTGGATCCTTAGAAAGTACAGAGCAGTGCTCTGCCAATTGAGCTAAACCCCTATTGTCAATGCTTCTCTGCTATTCATAGGGTTTTCAATGGTTGATTGTTTCTAGAGTAGGCTGCCAGACCTTCTCCCTAGCCCATGGCACCTGGTATTCCCAGGAAGTCTCCCATCCAAGGACTAATCAGGAAGACAAAGCTTAACTTCTGAGATCAGAGGGGATCAGATGCCAGGGTGGTATGGCTGCAGACAAGCAGGATATTAGAAGATAAAAATGCTGTAAGAAAAAAAAAGGTAAGAAAAAGTAGAACCCATAAGAAGGTTCAGGAATAAGAGACACAGTAGGTGGAAGTTGGATTGCAGTTTTCAATGGGTTGTCTGGTGGAGTGTTAAGCAGGAAAAACCTAAAGATGATGAGAGAATTACATGAACAGAAATTTTCCAAAGAGATAAATGAAGCCTTAAATGTGGGAAAGTGCCTATAATTTTTGGTTAACAGCACCTAGTTCCTTATGGCTGAAGCAGGCAGGTAGGACACACAAGTCTACCTGTATGAACGCATCAAAGAAAGACTCCTGGAGGATGTGACCTGCTCAAGGCTGAAGCGAGTGTATGACTTAGCTAGGTTAGTGGAGACAGGCACTGAGGATGTGGCGGGAAAGTAGATGGAAGAGAGTGGAACAATTTTTGTATTTCAGGTTTCTGATTAGGCACATCAGGGTCATTAGGAAATGTGGTTTTTCAATGGCCAGTGCAAGGAGTAACAGATTGATTGATTGATTGATTGATTGATTTACTTAGTGTTCAGTCTGTGTCTGGGATACACCCAGGTAATAAGTAGACACCACAAATAAAACTAGAGTTAAAATGCTGTTCCAGAGCAACTTCACCCACATGTGTAAGAAGGGGCCCCAAGGTGCTGAGAGACTGAAGAAAGGGGCAAACAGACTGAGGATCACCAAGTACAATTTACTGGAAGACTTAGGGACAGAAGTGTGGTCTGGGAGGCCATTGGGACCACATGGATCCCGGCAATTTGGTCATAAGTAGGGTGTATGTATGGGTTTGGACATAAATGACTTTGTTCACACTGGGATATACCTAGTTTTTCTTAAGCCAATATCAAAGAGTCAGCTGCATTTCTGGCTCCTGGGTCCAGCTATAAATTATAGGCCCACACACCGCTCTGACAGTCTTGTCTTCTTGCTATGTGCAGGGAAATGATGAAGGGAGACTGACTAGGGCATGTGGGCTGCAGGTGTGTCCAGCTGATGGAGGGGCTCACGAAAGGTACATTTTTAGCTCCGCCATAGATGAGTCCATTTCATCATATGCTTTATTATGAAAGTTTCTAAGATACACTGAGTCATTCATTTCTATTTCTTGCCAACAATAGTAAATAAGACAAAGCACAGCCCTCATGAAGATTACATTCTCGACATAAAGATAGGTGAGGTATCCATTTATAACATTACGGGCTGAAAATTAAAGCTGTGCTTCCATGGCACTCCTACAACTTATAAGCTTCAGAAATCTTAAAACAACCTATACACTTAACTTTTAAAGACACAGAATGACAAGGGGTTTAGAATATTAAAAGTGTTCTTTATTTAGTGAGCACGTTAATATTTTGTATTGACAAAATGTGAAATGAAATAGAACCATTCCCTTTTTAATTCAATACATGAGCTAATGCATTATGAATAGGAAGTGATGGGCCCATCTCATAAAACTGGTGCTCTGGATCCCAAGGAAGCAAGAAAAAAATCTCTGACCTTTAGGGACTCAATGAATTTATAGAAAACTGGTCCTCCAGGCATCCACATTGAATAGTGCACCCTTATCTATGAACGCCAGAGAGGAGCTGCACTCTGAACCACATAATAGTGATGTCCTCATCCTGGAAGTTACAAAACCATTCTTGGCCTATAAAAGAGTCCAACTGTGAGAAGAGCTGGAGAGGAAGGTACCACGTTACTTAGATTAAACCCTGCGAGGAGAGATACGTTTATTCCCCTGAATGAAAATGAAATTTCAAACCAGCACATTGTAAGTACATGGGATATTGGTGGTTGTAGAATTTGGTCTTGGATGTGCTTATGCTTAAATTATATATAATTGCTTTATTAAAGTGTGCCAGTTTGCACTCAGTAGGATACATTAGTCTTTCCTTTTAGTCCCTATTGAATTCACACATAGGATATTCTTTTCTGCCTCCAAATTAAAAGTCACAGGAATTTGATAGCTTTCCAAATCAGTCTCAGCTGATAAAATAATAGTCATGTTTTAGGCACTAGGAAGTCTAGGCAGTATAACTACCACAAATCTATCAAATCTTTGCTCAAATGTTATCTCCCTTCACCAACTTATGTACAACTTCAAACTTCATTTATAGCCCAGCATCCAGATCCTCCTTCATGGTGCATTTTCTGCCTTCTTATAAATAATTTTCTGATCTCATTCATTCATTCATTCATTCATTTATCTGCCTCCTCTCAATTGCAACTTCCTTGAAGGGAAGGAGTTTTTCCTTTTTTCTGTGTAGCCTCTGTGTGTGTGTTTACTGATGTATTCTTGGAACCTAAAACAGTGGTTGTTGTTGGTAGGTGCCATCAAGTCATGTCTGACTCATAGGGACCCTCAGAGGGTTTTCAATGGCTGACTGTTTTGGGATTGCCTTGGGAGTGGATTGCCATATCCTTCTCACACTTATGTGGTATTGGGAATCGAACTCAGGACCTCAGAGACCGCAGAGCAGCACTCTACCAACTGAGCTAAATCCCAGCCCCCAAAACAGTGGTTAGGACAGTGTAAATGCACAATAGCTATTTGTTGGATGGAAGAGTTAATCAGAAATCTAAATTCTCATCTAGTCTGAGCTTTTCTCCTTTCTCAGCCTGGGCATACCAAAAGCACGATGCTAACAGTAAAGGAAGGTGTGGCCAGTGCTAGCTTTTTAACTTGCTCTCTTCCTTTGCTAATCAGCTACTATGTGTGGCTGTGAGAGTGAAATGCAAGGCAGGATGGGAAGTAAGTGAACATGAAATTACTTACATTGTAATTTTTCATCGAGGCCAATTTTATAGCCACTCTGGCCTACACTCAATCTGCTGATGCTTTTCTTTGTGGAGTAGTTTTATGAGTTCTTCATATTGGTTATGCCTCAACCAGTAGGTTGCTTGTGATATTACCTAGCTTCTGAATCCAAATATTTTACTTCCTATGAAACCAGATTAAAATAATATGTGCTTGTTTTAACAAGTGAAATAATTTAATAACAAAGGTTTTTGAAGGCCAAAAGAAAACCTTCTCTTTTTACACCCCAAACTCCATCAAGTAATCAATGTCAATAGCCTTTTCCATAACTCTCTTTGTGTATGTATATATGCATACAAACAAACAAGCAGCCCTGAGGTGCCTTTTTTGCATATCTATCTCTACCTCATTAAAACTCTGCTCTGTTTATTACATTGACCAATTGAGCATGTGATGACTACCATTTTATTTTAACGTCTTTATTTGGATACAATCAGCATATTGAACAAGCGTGATTAATGACATAATCAAACAAATTTTAGTTCTTTGTCTCTTATCTTGGATTTCTTTTAACATTTTTAAGGAGTTTTTAATATTTTCTTGACCTTGGATGAGAAGTAAGGTCACTTCAAGTCTCTCAAATGCAGACATCATTAGACAAAAGTATTGTATATTCCTGGATATTAATCAAGTATCTAGATTTGCTTATACATTGGAACTATTTGACTTTCCCCATCAGTGTCTTTCTGATAAAGTTTTGAATCCATGTGGAGTTATTGTATATCAGGTGGGAAAGACATTCAACTTCACTTCTCATATTGGTAAAACTTGGGTCAACCACATTTATTTAAAAACTCCTCCCCCTTCTTACTCAACAAAGTAACTTTATTCTCCATTTGTGCACATTAAAATTTCAAATATACAAGGCTGACTTATAGATTTTTCTGTTCTTTTCCACTGGTGTAGTTCTCTATTCCCATGCCAATATTATATTTATGTGTTTAAAATGACTCTGTTATATGGCCCAATATCAGATAAGGCAACATATCTCCTCTCACTATTCTTCTTTTTTATGTTTTTTTCTGGTTTAACTCTGGCATTCAGATGTCCTTAATAAGTAATTGGATCCCCACCCCACCATCGAGTGGCCAGCCATTCTAACTTGCATTGCAATACATTTACATTTTAACTAACATTAAATATTCCTATTTTAAATGTGAAATGCATTTTCAATTATTTAGAAGCTGGATGTTTATCAGTAATGCTTTTACTTTTATAGGTCCGACATACTTTTATTTTTATAGGTCTGACATATTTCTTATTAAATTTATTCTTCTGTATTTTATGATTTTTGTTGTTGGCTTGAGTGTTATTTTCATTTCTGCTTCTAGGATTTTATGCCCAAGATAGAGAAACTTATTTTTGTATAATTACCTTGTAACAACCATCTGTGCACTTCTTTTATTAGTCCTGGAAGTGTTGGTGCATCCCCTGTTAGACAGTCACAACATTGGTCAAAAAAATAATAATAAAAATAGCTTTATCTTTTCCTTTCCATGATTACACATTTTAGAAAACTGTATTTCATTTATTATTACATCCAGGACAATGACAATACCAGAAATTTCTGCTATCTGGTAAATAATTTTCATTGAAATAATTTTAGATTTCCTTTTTAGAATGATCTGATGTTAGTTTTTGGTAAATAATAATAATAATAAAATAAAAAGTCTCTACCATATTTAACTTTCCACCTCAAAGTTTTGATCTAGCCTTGTATTTTGAGGGTCAAGCCTTTTTTTAAAAAAAAATTATCTTGCAGTTTCTTACATCTATTTTAAGAATTCCTACATAAGCTATTTGTATTTTGTATCTCACCTTGGCGAGATTCTAACAAAAATATTTTATTGCAGTTTTGCAAAGGCAAGGCCAATGTCTAAGAAAAGATGTCAATGGGGAGGTCAGGTCAAAAAAGGATGAGTTCTGCATAGTTCACCATAGTTCACACAACCCACGTGGAGCAGGCCACGAAGCTGGGACAAACTGTGTTCTGTACCTGAGAAGATGGGACCATGCAAAACTCTGTAGGTGGGTGTAAACTGTCTGCTTCTTGTGCATTTCAACCCTGCTTTTTGAAGGGAAACGGATGGAGCTTTTGGTAGACCTTAGCCAAGGGAGTTGAGAACAGAAGCTTGGAATTCATAGCCCGTAGATTTGTACTTACATTATTCCTCTTCTACTTTTTTCTAGGTGAGTATCAACCTAGAGAGGGTCAGTGCCTATCTGTGAAAAAGGAGATAATAATAACCACCTCACAGGATTTCTGTGAGACAGCCCCTCAAGGAATGTTGAGGACCCTACCTTTGCTTGGCCAGAACTGCCTAAAGATATTTACCTTCAGATAGTAAAACTAATTTGAAATCTAAACCTCCCAGCTCTCCTGGTAGGAAGAGGAGCTACTGGAAAAATAACACCTTTCCCTTCCCAGCCAAGCATATTGGTTTCCATTTTTGAGTTCACTTTCTGTCTGTGCCCACACACACATTTAGAATTGGAAGGAGTTTGTACTGGCAGATTTGTGCAAAATTATTCTTTGATTTTGATGGGCAGGTATTTTTGGCTTGCTTCTCCCCTTTAAGAGATGTTATAAATTACTGTTGTTGTTATTGTTGTTGTTAGGTGCTGTCGAGTCGGTATCCGACTCATAGCCACCCTCATAGGGTTTTCAATGGCAGACTGTTTCGGGATTGCCTTGGGAGTGGATTGCCAGGTCCTTCTCCCATTTTTGTGGTGCTGGGAATTGAACTCAGGTCCTCAGAGACTGCAACGCAGTGCTCTACCAACTGAGCTAAATCACTAGAGTCTCAGATCTCAAGATCTAATCAACTACAAAATAAAACAAAAACTTGTGGTAGCTGAGGAACATAATTAAATTTTGATTAATCTGGTATTGTTCTTTAGAGCGTCTCTAAGCACTGCTAACTTCCTTAGAAAATGATTTATTGCCTCACATGTCAGCTTGGGAAATACAGAAGTTTTCAAGTGAAAGGGAATTTTGTAGGGCAACAGACCCACATTCTGCCTCCACGTACAGAGGTTTCTAATTCTTGTCAATACTAAAGTCTCTCTACTTTTATTTTTTTCATTCTTTGACCCCGATGTTTTGAATTTTGTTTTGAACATGTATTAAATCAAAGCACGCTTCTCAAATGTAATTCATCAAGGAGCCTTTGGTTAAATTCAGCTAACCAGTTATTGACTGAAATACCTTTTTATTTCATCAAACAAAAGACACAATATTGTGATTCCCCTTACCTTGTACATAAGTATGAAGCTTGTGATTTAAAGTTTTGCATCAGATAGCTGTCTACAAGAATCACTTACTTCAGTAGTTAGCTGAGTGGTCTCCATTCTAGGTAGGCAATTTAGATCACCCTATCTACAGATTTGGGCTGGGATTTAGCTCAGTTGGTAGAGCGCTGCTCTGCAGTCCCTGAGGTTCTGGGTTTGATTCCCAGCACTGCAAAAATGGGAGAAGGACGTGGCAATCCACTCCCGAGGCAATCCCGAAACATTCAGCCATTGAAAACACTATGAGGGTCCCTATGAGTCAGACAGAACTTGATGCCACCTAACACAATAACATGTACAGACGCTGTGGTCCTCAAATTGTGGGCCACCAGCAGCTTGTTAGAAGGGAGGATTTTCTGGCCCTGCTCTATGCATACCAGATTAGAACCTCAGTAGTGTTTGTAAACCCTACATGTCTGTCAGTTTGCCACACTGTGGAGGCTTGTGTGTTGTGATGAGGCTGAGAGCTCTGCCACTGTAACCTCAGACGTATGAGCAAGGTTACCCATGGTGGACAGGTTTTCAGCTGAGTTTCCAGACTAAGACAGACTAGGGAGTAGGACCTGGCAAACCACTCCCGAAACAACTAGCCATTGAAAACCCTATGGATAGCAAACAAACACTGTCAGATATAGTGCCGGAAAATGAGCCCCCCAGGTTGGAACGCACTCAAAAGACTACTGGGGAAGAGTTGCCTCCTCCAAGTAGAGTCTACCATGGTGACGGAAATGGAGTAAAGCCGCAGGGACTCAACTTGCTGTTGTGGCACGACTCAAAATGAGGAGAAACAACTGTAAACCTCCATTAATAATTGGAACATGGAATGTATGTAGTATGAATCTATGAAAATTAGAAATTGTTAAAAGAGAAATGGAGCGCATAAACATTGACATTCTAGGCATCAGTGAGCTAAAATGGACTGGCATAGGCCATTTTGAGTCAGACAATCATATGGTCTACTATGCTGGAATGATAAACTAAAGAGAAATGGGGTTGCATTCATTATCAAAAAAGACATTTCAAGATCTGTCATGAAATACAACGTTGTCAGTGATAGAATAATATCCATACGCCTACAAGGAAGGCCAGTTAATACGGCTGTTATTCAAATTTATGCACCCACCACTAAGGCCACAAATGAAGAAAGCGAAGACTTCTATCAGCTTCCGCAATCTGAAATAGATCAAACATGCAATCAAGACATACTGATAATCACTGGTGACTGGAATGCAAAGGTTGGAAACCAAGAAGAAGGCTCAGTAGTTGGAAAATATGGTCTTGGTGACAGAAACGAAGCTGGAGATCGCATGATAGAATTTTGTCAGACCAATGACCTTTTCATTACAAATACATTTTTTCGACATCATAAATGGAGACTATACACATGGGCTTTACCAGATGGAACATACAGGAATCAAATTGACTACATACGTGGAAAGAGACGATGGAAAAGCTCTACACAAAATGTCACAACAAGACCAGGTGCTGACTGTGGATCAGACCATCAACTTCTCATATGCAAGTTCAAACTGAAGCTGAAGAAAATCAGAACAAGTATACGAGAGCCATGGTATGACCTTGAGTATATCCCACCTGAGTTCAGAGACCACCTCAAAAATAGGTTTAATGCATTAGACACAAATGACAGGAGACCAGAAGAGTTGTGGCACGACACAAAAGATATCATTCAAGAAGGAAGCAAAAAGTTCTTTAAAAGACAAGAAAAAAAGAAAAGACCAAATTACATGTCAAAAGAGAACTTGCCCTTGAATGTTGAGCAGCTAAAGTGAAAGGAAGACATGGTGAAGTTAAGGAACTAAACAGAAGATTTCAAAGGGCAGCTTAGCACACAGAATGAAATATTATAGAGACATGTGCAAGGAGCTGGAGGCAGAAAACCAAAAGGGAAGAACAGACTCTGTTTCTCAAGCTTAAGGAAATGAAGAAAAAATTCAAGCCTGAGTGGCAGTAGTGAAAGATTCTACAGGGAAAATATTAAATGATGCAGGAAACATCAAAAGAAGATGGGAAGAATACACAGAGTCATTATACAAGAAAGAATTGGTAGATGACCAACCATTCCAAGAGGTTGCATATGAAGAGGAACCAATGGTGTTGAAGGATGAAGTGGAAGCTGCCTTGAAAGAACTGGCAAAAC
>VMDO01014026.1:0-39097 GCA_007922755.1 Pedetes capensis | reverse complement strand
AGCTACTTGGCCAACTGACTGGAAGAGATCCATATTTGTGCCTATTCCCAAAAAAGGGGATCCAACTGAATGTGCAAACTATCAGATAATATCATTAATATCGCACACAAGCAAAATTCTACTAAATATCATTCAGAAGTGACTGCAGCTGTATATAGACAGGGAATTACCGGAAAATCAAGTGGGATTCAGAAGAGGGTGGGGAACTAGGGACATCCTTGCTGATGTCAGGTTGATATTAGCTGAAAGCAGAGAATATCAGAAAGATGTCTATCTATGTTTTATTGACTATGCAAAGGCATTTGATTGTGTGGATCATAATAAATTATGGATAGTACTTTGGAAAATGGGAATACCAGAACACCTAATTGTGCTCATGAGAAACCTGTACATGAACCCGGAGGCAGTTGTTCGATTAGAACAAGGAAACACTGAGTGGTTTAAAGTTGAGAAAGGTGTGCATCAGGGCTGTATACTTTCACCCTATCTCTTCAATTTATAAGCTGAGCAAATGATCTAAGAAGCTGGACTTTATGAAGAAGAACATGGCATCAGGACTGGAGGAAGACTCATTAACAACCTGCATTATGCAGATGACACAACTCTGCTTGCTGAAAGTGAAGAGGATTTAAAACATTTACTGATGAATATCAAAGACCATAGCCTTCAATGTGCGTTGCGACTAAACATCAACAAAACAAAAATCCTTACGACTGGGTCAGCACGCAACTTCACAATAAATGGAGAAAAAATTGAGGTTGTCCAAGATTTTGCTTTGCTTGGCTCTATAATCAACACTCGTGGAAGCAGCAGTCAGGAAATCAAAAGACGCATTGCTCTAGGAAAAGCTGTGGCAAAAGATCTCTTTAGAGTATTGAAAAGCAAAGATGTCACATTGAAGACGAAGGTGCGCCTGACTCATGCCACGGTATTTTCAGTGGCATCATATGGTTGTGAAAGCTGGACATTGAACAAGAGAGACAGAAAAAGAATTGATGCTTTTGAATTGTGGTGCTGGAGACATCTATTGAATACACCATTGACTGCCAAAAGAACCAACAAAACAGATCTGTCCTAGAAGAAGTGCAACCAGAGTGTTCCTTGGAAGCAAGAATGGCCAGATTGTGTCTTACATATTTCGGACATGTAGTCAGGAGAGACCAATCCCTGGAGAAGGACATCATGTTTGGGAGAGTGGCAGGTCAATGCAAAAGAGGAAAACCCTCCACCGGATGGATTGTCACAGTGTCAGCAACAATGGGCTTAAACATAAATAAGATCTGGCACAGAATCGGCAAGTGTTTCGATCTGCTGTACATAGGGTCGCTATGAGTCGGACTCGACTCGAGGGCACCTAACAACAAAAACACAATAGTGTTTGTAAAGCTCTCCAGGTGATTGTGATGCATGCTAACATTTGAAAACCATGGAATTAGGGTGTAAAGCACCAAATTTCTGTGATTTATTTATAGAATAAACGAAAGGAACATACAAAGTGACAAACATATTGCATATGCCCCAAAATGTCAAGTAGTAGCATTATTGTAGTTCACAATAAACTATCCTGACTGTTATAAATATTATAAGTAACTAGAAGAGAGGAGCTCAAAGTTTCTAAACACAACATAAAGTAAGCAGATGGAAATGTTAACTATTCTGATAGTATTTTCAATGGCTGATTGTTTTTTGGGCATGGGTGGCCAGGTCCTTCTCCCAAGCCTACAGTACTTGGTACTTCCAGGTTTCTCCCATCCAAGTACTAACCAGGCCTGACCCTGCTTAGCTTCCAAGATCTGACAGGGTCAGATGCCTGGGAGTGTAGCTAATGGTATAGCTATAGGCCTCTGATTTGATCAGTATACATTTAAACATATTGAAATATCAAACTGCCCTGTAGATATGTACAACTTTTCATGGTAATCAAAACTATGTTTAAGGAAATGGAAATATTAATTCCCTGGAATTAATCATTACATACTGTGTTGTTATTAGGTACTGTAGAGTTGGTGTCCAACTCACAGTAACCCTACGTACAACAGGCAAGACAGTATTGTACTGCTTCTCTTCTATTCATAGGATTTCAATGGTGGATTGTTTTTTGGGAATGGGTTTCTTAGTCCTTCTCCCAAGCCTACAGCACCTGGTGTTCCCAGGAGGTCTCCCACCCAAGTACTAACCAGGCCTGACACTGCTTAGCTTCCAAGAGCGAATGGGATCAGATGCCACAGTGGTATAGATGCAGGCTACATACTACATACATGTATTAAATTATGACATGTTACCTCAAAAATTTGTCCAACTAAAATAATAATTGAAATAAACAACGAAGAACTGAGAAAAACACCAGAAGATGCTCCTTCCTCTTTTTATGCATCCCAGATTTGGAATCACTGACTTAAGCCAATGAGGTGGGGAGCTGTTATTTTACAAAATTATTTTATTAAGTGTCAATTGCACAGACCACAAGATTCCAGGGATCCTTGTGAGAAAGGGAATGGAGTATGAAGTTGGAATTTTCACCACTATTAAAGCTGCATTTGTAAATTCTGGGATTAAAATTACCTGGCCTTTCTGACTAGGAAGTCATCACTTTAATCATCACTTTGGACAATAAACTAGAATTTTCTCCATCAAAGGGACAGTCCTTGTTGTTGCTGTGGTTGTTGTTGTTAGGTGCTGTCGAGTCGGTATCCGACTCACAGCGACCCTCATAGGGTTTTCAATGGCTGACTGTTTCGGGATTGTCTTGGGAGTGGATTGCCAGGCCCTTCTCCCATTTTTGTGGTGCTGGGAATTGAACTCGGGACCTCAGAGACTGCAGCATAGTGCTCTACCAACTGAGCCAAATCCCAGGATTTTTTGTTGTTGCTAGGTGCTGTTAAGTTGGCTCTGTGGGTTTGGACAAATTTTCCCAACATGTATCCCTGCATCGTACTAACATGGTGAGGATCATGGGGAATATTTTCACTGCTTGTTATGGTTTGAAGCTGAAATGTCCCCTGAAGGCCACATGTTTGAATGTTTGGCCACCAGATGGTGGCACTGTTTTCAGAGGCTACAGAACATGGGGTGTGGAATCCTGGCCTTGTGGAAGTGGATCCCTGGGGGCCGGCTTTTGGAGTTTACTCCACACCCTCAGTTCTGGTAAGCTCTTTGCTTCCTGATTGCCAAGACGTGAGGTCTCTGCCACTGGCCCCACCATGCCTGCCCTGCCTCCCCGTGTACCACCATGATGGGCTGAAATCTAACTGTGAGCTCCCAACTGATCATTCCTCTCTAAGTTTGTTTCTGTCAGTTTCTCTGCCATGGCTATGCACCAGCTGCCTAACACATGGTCCTAAACATATTCTGTGTTCTACATATTAATCCATCCTCCACCTCCTCACAATTCTAACAATCTTAAGACAAAGGAAGACAAGGGCATCCTCCAATCAACATAATAATGAGACTTATTTTGTCGCAAATTCAGGTGAATAGGAAATGCATATAAAAAATAAGGGAGACAAGGAAAAGGTTGAGAGTGTCAGAAACCTGTTTTAGCTGGGATCCAGACTTTGGCCATCTTTTCTCACAGAAGAATACTGAATAGGGAAGAAAACATCACTATTAATATGCCTGTCACTCCCAAAGAGCATCATCCTTCAGGGCTCCCTGAGGGGCTACCAGAAAGGAGCATGATCTTGCAACTTCTTTCTTGCTTTGAAGATCAACTGCCTGAGTCTTTCTGACATGAACATCTTTTAGGATGAAATAAGCAGGTCCTTTCAGAAGTCTGCCTTCATCTCTCCCAAATCAGAGCCTGATGAGCAGCCAATTCACTCACCCACTGCTTGAGGCAGCTCTTCTACCTTCAGGGGAAAAACTTGGTTGGAATCAATGCTGATAACAGCAAATTGTTTCTTGTGTAAATAAATCTTCTGGGAGCAGCTGCCTGTCAGAAAAGCTCACTCTCCTCCATCTTAGCAGCTGTTCTGAACCTACGGGCTCTGAGGCACTTCCAGACAAAAGCAGAAGGTCCAACCTGGGGGTGACCAGGCTATGGTGAAGGAGAGGAGGGTCTCTGAGCAACTGCTGGGCTGAGGGGCTTCTGTCAGATATTGCTTGAGCTACTTAGAAGTACCATTGTATATCTTGTTGTTAGGAGCTGTCGAGTCCTACCCCACTCATAGCGACCCTCATAGGGTTTTCAGTGGCTGACTGTTTCAGGATTGCCTCAGGAGTGGATTGCCACGTCCTTCTATTTTTGCAGGGCTGGGTATCGAACTGGGGACCTTGGAGACAGCAGAGCGGTGCTCTACCAACTGAGCTAAATCCCAGCCCCCATTGTATATAGTCATAGTATTTTAAGAAATTCTCAGTGCTGGACATTTACTTCCACAGGGAAAGTCTAAGAATTGGTGAGACAGTGTGGTTAGAACTCAACATCTCTCAATTGGGATGTTTTTTCCAAATTTCTAGGTCACTTCATTCAAACTCCTATTGTCATCATTTGCTTAGCCTGATGAAAGGGTTTCCCAGTGGGATTTAGGACTCTTCCAAGGATTTTCAGACACCAGTGCCAACGAAAATTATTTGAAGAGTAGATTTCTGGATCTCATCCCTGAGTGGGGATTGCTGATAAAGGGTTCCAAATCATATTTTAATAAAAATTACAAATCCCACCTCTTTTAATTCATTCTTTCTATGTCATCAGAGCAAACATGACCATATCAGTCTCCACTTAAAGGGGAAAAAAAGTTGATGGTCTCCCAACTCCTTAAAGAAAGAAGTCCAGCTCGTTAGCTCCCACAGGAGGTGTATGTATGCATATATGTACTTATTTTTATGACTTTTTTGAAAGTATGTAAGACAAGTTATTAAAGTACAGATACTACAACAAAATTAAGAAATGGCAGATGAAGAAGAATCTTTACAAAGAAGATCCTAACAAGAAAATAAGGCAAAGCCAAGAGGCAGAGCCATACCCAGGGTGCTGCAGTGAGAACCTGCATAGTCGCAGCGATTGGGCCCAAATTTGGTTCTAAATGGCCTTGAAGAAAATGCAGACACAGACATCATTGGCTAAGTGAGTCACAGTTTCCAGAAAGAAAAATGTATATGTACAGTTAACAAGGAGAACTGTCTTCTTGATATTGAAATGAGAGAGGATGCTCTTGTGAATCCTGAATCCATATCCTACAAGGTGATGAACAATGTTCTTATAATAAATATAAATAAGAGGCTTGTAATAATAGGTTTCCTCATCCTGTTTTGTTTATTCTGACAAAGTGGCCACTTGTATAAAGCCTGACATGAAGCTCAGTTCTTATACCAGCCTTGATGGGATGGATCAGGCAAAGAATCAAATTTAACCTGTCTAAAGCAGACCCCTATAAAGTTTACTAGGAATGGGGCATGAATTAAGCAAACACTTATTAAATTCCAGTCCAGCAACTGAAAATATCATTTCTTTCCACTGAGCTTCAGGTAAGTATTAGGTAGGTTGTACTCAGTTAAACTGTCAGAATGCAACTCTCATATGATGTTCTCAAAGTATATGAGGACATACGGGGGAACCCTCCAAAAATGAAAATGAATATGACAACATTGAACATCTGTTTATTTATTTATTTTTGATTTGACATCTGCTTTCTTTCTTTCTTTCTTTCTTTCTTTCTTTCTTTCTTTCGATTTGAGGGTGATTGTACCCTAGTAATTTGTTCTTCTTTGTCAAAAGGTCAATAAAGGACTTTTTTTGTTAGGTTCCCTTGAGTCAGGTAGTGATTCTATGTACAAAAGAAATAAATACTACCCGACATTGTGCCATGCACATGATCTTTTCTGAGTTTTAAGTCCATTATCGCAGCCACTGTTTCAATCTATCTAGCTCACGGTCTTCCATTTTTTTCATTGACCCACCACTATCTTGAATATCATGTCCATCTCTGGGGATTGGTCCCTCCTGACAACATCTCCAAAATACATAATATGTAGTCAAGCCATCGTTGCTTCCAAGAAGCACTCTGATTGCACTTCTGCTAGGACAGATCTGTTGGTTCTTTTGGCAGTCTATGGAACATTCATTGTTAGTCTCTAGCACCATAATTCAAAAGCATCAATTCTTCTTCTGTCTGCCTTATTCAATATCCAGCTTTCACAAGCATGTGATGTGACTGAAAATACCATGACTCAGGTGCACGTTTGTCTTCAATGTGACCACTTTACTTTTCAACACTTTAAAGAGGTCTTTTGCAATAGCTTTCTGCAATGCCACACATCTTTTGATTTCTTAACTGCTGCTTCTGTGATGCTGATGGTAGAATGGAAGACCTACTATCTGGAAATTTTGAGAAGGTTGCCCCACAACTTGTGGGAGAAATGTCCTGAGTTGTGGCAAAGAGATGATTGGCTCTTCCACCACAATGCACCTGCCCACATGCTGCTGAGTGTTCAGCAGTTTTGGCCAAAAATGGCATGACCCTTGTGCCCGGATCTCCCTATCCACATACTTTTGCCCTGTGAGCTTTTTTTCTTTCCCCAGATGAAAAAAACAGCCCTCAATGGGAAGTGTTTTGCTAATGTGAAGGACGTGAAACAAAAAATGGGAGAAGCATCAAAATCTACAAGTTCAAAACCTGTTTTGAGTAGTGGGGAAAAAAGGCTTAATAGGTACATTGCATCAAGTGGAGAGTAATTTGAAGATGGGTGAAGTTTGAGCACATAAAAATAAATACACAATTTTTTACAATTAATTTTAATTAGGGGCAGAAACTCCCTCTTGTACTTTAACTGTTGAATAGGGCATATGATTGCCATTGCATTGTGAGAATTGAGTCATCTCACAACAAAGAAACATGCTTGAAAATTCCTTCCCCGAAGTGAGCTAAAGCAGTGTTTCTAGGCATGGAGATGGGTGATTATGCTCAAGAAGCAAAACATGGTCTTCCCCAACACATAGAACTCATGAAACCACAACTGTAATTATCCTGGGACATTTGCAAATATTGTTTACAAATGTTGGTTTAACTCTTGCATTACACTACCTCCTTTACAAAAGGAGCCTTCGTACCAACCCTGAACTTCATGATATTAAGACAGATCATTCATGTTGGGAGTTCATATCACACTGACTCCTCTAGTCCATAATCAATCTGTCTCTGCACAGCCAGACTGGAGACCCTTAATACAATGCTTGAGGCCTTCAAGGCTCAGTATCCTAACTCTCCGGCCACTCCTATGCCTTTGCTCTGGTGGTCTCCAGCATATGAAATCTGTGATTCCCCTTCTTCCTCCTCTTGCTACCCCAGCGTGCCATGTATCTTACATAGAAGGTTTTCTCCTTCCAGATAGACCCCCATGTGTCTGTCAGCTTGCTGTGCTGTGGGGGCTTGAGTGTTGCTGTGATGCTGAAAGCTATGTCACCAGTGTTTCAGACACTATCAGGTCCACCCATGTTGGACAAGTTTCAGCTGCACTTCCAGACTAGGATAGGCTAGGAAGAACGACCCAGTAGCCCACTCTTGAAACAATTAGCCATTGAAAACCCTATGAATAGCAGAGAAGCACTGACATAATGCCGGACGTGGTACAGTGTTGGGGAGTGTTTTGTTCTGTTGTGTATAGGGTCACTATGGGTTGGACTCAACTCAAAGGCACCTAACAACAACAGCTCAGATGTAACTAGCAGGTTCCTGTTCACCGCCTACTTACCCCTCAATTCAAACATCTCATCTACTTTATTGCAGGTAGGATAATATACTTTATATAAAAGAAGGATGCATGTTTCTCTCAGGTTGTTTTTAACCTGTTCTATCTCATTAGTCACTACAAATGGCATAAGAACCCCCTCTGCCTTAGGTGGGGAGAGTGAAGTTTTTGTTTTTTTTCCCCAGGCACCCAGGTAGAAGAGAAAACACAACAGATGCACTTTGCGTTGAATGAAGATTGCACCTCCTCCTTAATTACCACCTTCCTTTTTTATGGAGTACGTGTGAATTATTGTCAGTTTCATCATTCGTAATCAGAGGCTAAAACACATGCTGAAGTTTAGTTTAAAATGATATATGTCTCTTACAACAACTTGCAATATGCTCTCCAAGGACTATTTACCTTCCACATTCCATAAACATAGTATAAAGGCGTTTATTCTTAAAAGCATTTGAGGTGAATTAAGCACAATGAATGTAACTTTCTTTAGAGACAACATTTAGCCGGATGATTATGGGGTTTACAAGGTCTGCTTTGAGTAGGTATTTGCCTTAATATCTTTGTGTATTAAGTTTTCTTTTCCTCGCTTTGGTGATTTAAAGTACTCTTACAACTGTCTGCCCTCAAGAGTTTTGTTTCCAGTGTATGCCAGTCACAACTTGGAATATTTTTTTTAAAATAAATTAGTATCTGAAAGAAAAATATTTGTAGTCTTAGCATCAAAGGTTAATAATATAATTCTTAAGTTTGTTGTGCATGTTTAACATGTTCTTCAGTCCAAAGCTAGGAGATTAGAATCATTAATCCATCATATAAAACTCCTCTGTCTACCCACAGGTTGCTCACTTTATGAATAAGAAGAGAACGGAGTGTACACAATGAACAGAGATTGTTGTGGTGAGTTGAAAAAGGGAAGTAATTAAGAATGTTTTCATATATCATCCATGTTATATCAACAATGATCAATTAAAATCAAGTAGTAAGTTATAACAAAATGTTATGAAAACATCAATCATTTAGAATTCACTATCATAAGAACTATATAACCTACAACCTTATTGAATGCATGTAGAAAGCAACACACCACATTTCTTGATAGCAAAATAATTTCCAAAGCAATGAATTCTTTTAAATTAAGAGCTCAGTTTAATGCAATCCAAAACAAATCCTAGTTATATTTATTTAGACTTTAATTCAAGATCTGTTTAAAATAATAAATAAACAAGAAGGGCTATGAAAACAATCCTTTTAAAGTAAAAATTGGATAATATTGGTAAAAAGTCAACAGATTAATGAAGCAAAATATATCAGACATAATAATTTTGATTGTGGTAAGAGATTCATCAAAGACAAGTAAAAAGGGCCATTCATCACATGACCAGGGACAGTAAATGATTATTTGTGAAACAAATTTTTATTTTTAGCTCATACCATGAATCAAAATAAATTCTCAATATAATGAAAAATTGATATCAAAAATAATTTTTAAATGCTATTTACAATTTATATGAACACTTTTATGATCTCTGAATTTAAAAGGACTTCTCAAACATACAAAATACAGTAAAAATCATTTAAAAAATTTATATTTTATTAGATAAAAACAAAGCAGTTCTATTTATAGAAAGAGTGATGAACAAAATAACAAGGCAATCTTAGGAGAATATTTGTTATAAATATGATGTGATGACTTTTATGTTCAACTATCTAGTGGAGATGTCATTTTTATCCTTGCTGTTTCCTATTTCTGGGCTAGGCTTTAGCCCAGATGGTAGAGTGCCATGCTGTACTATCTGAGGACCCAGGTTTGTTCCCCAGCACCACAAAAATGGGAGAAGGATGTGGAAACCCACTCCCAAAGCAATCCTGAAGCAATCAGTCATTGAAAATCCTATTAGGGTCACTATGAGTTGGACCTGACTCGATGGCACCCAACAACAACAAGGACAATTTTCTTTTTCCACCTAGTGATACCTAAGTTCTGACCAATCCACTCCCAAAGCAATCTCGAAACAATCAGCCATTAAAAACCCTGTGAGGGTCACTATTTGTTGGACCGGATTATATGGCATCTAACAAAAACAACAACTTCCTATTTCCACCTGGTGATACTTCACCTAAGTACTGACCCAGGAATCTTGAAGTCCTACAGCATAGACTACAAGGGAGAATGTTTTTCAGAAAAGTTCTCCTTAGATAGTCCAGGCTGGCCTTGAATTTGCAGTCCTCTGGTCTTGGTCTCCTAAGTGCTGGGATTACAGACGAATGCCCCCATATTTAGCTGCGAGGGAGATCTCCTACAGAGACGGGATATGTACAGTCCTCTGGCTCAAGGCATTGTGGGGATGAAAAAGAAGATGCGCAGCAAGAAGGAAGGTGGACTTGTGAGTTATTGATCACTGTCCCTACCCTATCTCCATTTCTCTTGAGCCTGGTTATTGGGGGTCTAATTTTAAAACATCCAAAATTTATGGGAGGGATGAGCTGGAGAGTGTCTTGCCACCCTACTGATCATGCAGGGGTAATCGCACCATCCTGGAAGAGGTAGATGGGGCTACTCCCATCGTGCTATGGGAACACTGGCACAGAGGTGTCATTTGATGGTGATGGAGATGTCACCAAGTGCTGCTTATTCCACCAGCCTGGCCATGTTAAGCAAGGCCCTCGGAGAAGCCTGAGGAAGGGGCAGAGTCGTGCTTGGATTTGGGTGGAGATGGCTCAGTGGATAAGGATTTTGAAACCAGAAACAAAAGGCCAGAATCAGGGGACTCCAGGGAAAGCAGCCAGCCCATGAAGCTCAAACCCCTAGTGGAGACCTAATCACATTTAGAAATCACTTGTCTAGTGAGTAAGTAGCTCAACCCATCCATGGTGGAGACTGGGGAGGATCCTGAGGAGTCAGGGCCAACCTGAGCACCAGTCTTCTGTGCTGTGGGAGCAGAGGAGGCAGAGCTGGTGGGGTGTTGAGCAGAGAGCATGGCCCATGAAGAGCAGACTATCTGTAGGCAAAACACAGGGTTTACAACTTCTACTTCCTTCTATGGCATGTGCAAGCTTCTGCTTTAATGACATGTCTTGCCTGTGTGTATATCTACAAACAAAAGCGTTGCTCTTCTGGAACGTGATTCACTGGGGGTTTGGATAGAACCCTTAGGGCAACATTTTCCCTTATTTCTTGGACCACATCCTTTTTCCCACCTTGCTCTTGTCCACCAAGGGAAGACTTTTCTGTCTTCTTTATCAATTCTCCTATGCTATGGCCATAAGCTTTCCGGATTGGCTCTTATTTGTAGAGGTGGAAATTCCTCTCCAAAATACCCTGAATAAACACTTGGTTTTTCTGCCTGTCTAACTGGGAGCTGGAATAGTACATGGAGGGGTGGGTTTTGTATTACTTGCTTCTTAAATACTATGCATTGGAGATTACCTAAAGAGCTCATGCCACCTGATAAGAATCCCTCACTAATAAATCAGGACAGACTGAATAAGAAATCCTCAAAAGAAGAACATACTTGATAACATTTAAGGGCAAATGTATCCAAAATAGGCTTTTTAAAACACACAATACCTTACTAAATTGGCATCTAAAAAGAAAAGTTCTCGGAGCTGGAGAAGGTGCTGTGAAAGAGTATTTTTATGTCATGCTACTGGAAATGTTAATTTGCTTAAAGTTTCTACAAAGCAATTTGGCAATATGTTTTTCTCATTCTCTAAAAGATGTTGGATAGCATTTCTTTTTATAATTAGAAAAGATAGTGCATGTGCTTTTGGACAAAGCTACGCAGCTCTGCTTGCATCCCTCACTGGTGACTGTGGTTGGCCGTGTGCATTGGTGCGACTTCTACCTAGCATTTAGTACAGCTCTTATCTACATCGACCAGATGTTTGTATCAAAAACTGTTGACAGGAAGCCAAAGTGACAGGGATATTGCACTAGGAGCTTTAAGTAGTTCTAATTTTCTGCTTCAACTAAAATTTATGTCATTCTTCAAACAAATGTAAATACTTGAGCATAAAGCAAGTCAAGGCACAAAGAATCATAAAATTATTTTTCAAAGAAGAGTTAGGTGAAGGATGACACGTGTGAACTTTTTTCCCTAGGTGATGAAAAAAGATGTTCTACATATAAAAATTTATGAAGAAAATTTAGTAAAAGCACCTAACGATAACGGTAACATGAAAAATGTCAAAATGAAGATGAAATCCCAGATTAAAGCTGGGAATGTCCAAGTGAATCCTTGTCTCCTCTAACAAGCGACTTCCTAGGAATACTTTAGCATGTCTGATGTCTCCCTAATTCCATGCTACCTCTTTCACTAGGAACTCGTACAAAGTTATCACCATACAAAAAGAATAAAAGGCTCAGAAAGGCTGAAGAGCCAAAAAGGGATATAGGATTTGGAAACACTGAACAAGTGGGAAACACATCTTTGAACTTTTTCCAGAAAAGACACACACACACACACACACACACACACACACACACACACACACACACCTCAATATATACATTTTCATTTATAATCAGAAAGTTGAAGCTGATAAAAGAAGCCCTATTAAAAGAGGCTTGTGTTTATAAGCCTTGTAAAACATGTCAAAGAACTCTTGTTCCAAAGCTAGATTATTCCAAGCTAATAAGAACTATTCTTCTCTTTTCAGGTCTCCTTTTTTCTGAAAATTATTAAAATCTTTGAATCTCTAGAGTAAAGTTTTTCTTAGCAGAGAGCAAGACTAGAAAACTATAAAGTCAAATTTAAGAAATAATTGCTGTGATTCGCTAATGCATAGGATTAGCAGTTCGAAGGGAGTGTTAGAGATCATGTTGACACTTTTATTTTACAGGTGAAGGCTCAGAGACTCAGAGAGCACGGGCCAATCTCTGGAGGTCACATTGCCATTCAGCACAAGAGAAGTTCTTGCCAGAGCTCCCGACCATATCTCATTCCGTTGCATCACTAGCTTAGTAAAATCTACCATGCAGCAAGGACAATGTCTTCCCTTCAGTTTTCCAGATCACCAGGTACTGGTTTGCATGTTACATGTGACATTAAATTTAAGAAGAATCTAATGAAAGGAAAGCACGTGTGGGATATCAGGCCGATATGCACCTCTTTATTCATTTTTCCACTTCTCTTTCCTGTCCAAGGCCACTAATCTGCCATGTTGTCTGGTACTGGACGCTGGTTGTAACTTTAACTTAAACTTGATGTATAATTCTGCAAAAGAGGTGTTTTTTTGTTTTGTTTTGTTTTGGAAAAACATTTCAGATGGACTCAAGTCTTTGTGGCTATTTCTCTGCACACATCACTTCTTGTTGTTGTTGGTGGTGGTGTTAGGTGCCTTTCTAGTTGGTGTCCAGCTCATAGCGACCCTACATACAACAGGTAAAACACTGTTGTCAGTGCTTCTCTGCTGTTCATAGGGTTTTCAATGTTGGATTGATTTTTGGGAGTGGTTTGCCAGGTCCTTCTCCCAAGCCTACCACACCTGGTCTTCCCAGGTGGTCTCCCATCCAAGTACTAACCAGGCCTGACCCTGCTTAGCTTCTGAGATCTGACTGGATCAGACGCCACAATGCTACAGCTGCAGGCTACACACCACTTATTACATCTTATTACATGAGATAATACATGTAAAGGGTTTAAGTCAGTTTCTGTAGAGCAGATACAAATCCAACAGATCACATGTCAATGTATGTATTTTATAACTCCGATCGTTTTGTCTAGTAGTTTTGAGACTTTGGAATTTTCCATGATGTTTATGATCTAGACGAGGAGTTCTTACAGTATACCGCTTAAAACTTTAGAAGAGTGGGGAGATTGGAAATATTTTATTGTTTTATTGGTATACTGCAAGCACCTAGAACAGTACCAGGTAGAGGTTCCAGGTACCAGGTAGAGGTTCCAATCATAAATCCAAATGAAGAATGGGTAAGCGTGGACAGAGGAACCAGGTGGTAGGAAAAATCGGGAGTCCAGTGCTGATGCTTCTGGCCCAAGCTCACAGACAAAGTTTGGCAAAGGGAAAACTCACTTACGGATCAAGAAATGTAGTCTGGTTGGTGCGATGGTGTACGCTTGCAATCCCAGAGACTCAGTAGGTGGAGGCAAGAGGATCAGAGTTCAAGGCCAGGGGTAGCTTGGATAACCGACTTTTATAAAAATGGGCTGGGGGGCAGTTCGTGGCAGAGCACTTGCAAAGTACATGTGAGGCCCAGAGTTCAAACCCCAAGTACTGCAAAAATAATAATAAATAAATATGTAAACAAATAAATAAAAATAAATACTGTCTGTAGCAGGAATCTTCTTTCATGATGTTAGGGTAACAGGGAGACAGAAAATGGTTGCTTTCACTATGGGAACTTTGAAAATGAATTTCCTATTGCAATCAGGAAGACTTGTATTCTACCTAGGACTGAAATTTTTCATGGACACTATTTTAAGAAGAACTGAACAACACTGTCCCCAAAGGCAGCCACACATTTGCTACAAGTTCACTGGCTTGCAATGACCGTGAATCTTAGACAATTCCTCCATCAACCAGCACTATTTTGTATTTTCTTTCCTTTTTCTCAAATCTGTTCTCAAGAAACAGAGATAACAACTTTTAAAAATGGTATTTCATTTACCCCTGTGAATCAGATTATTTAGAAATGACTTTAGAGAGTTAATAGTTCTAAACCCTTGGCTCGAGGTAATTTAAGAAGCAATAACTAGATTTACTAAGTTAATTTGCATTCTCTGAGTTAATGAAAAGCATATTATTAACTGATATTATTAAAAAGAAATTTCTAATTTCAATAAATGTTTCCAAATATTAATTTTGGTGGAAGTATAAGCTACATTATATGTCTTTATAATAAAAAGTAATGCTATATTCATCAATGCTGCCCACAGAAATATAATGGAGCTACAAATGCCACTAGATCATCTTAAATTCTTGAGTACTGAGGCCACATTAATGAAAGATTAAATTAATTTTAATAATATATTTTACTTAGCCCAAATAGTTTATTTTAGTATATAACATAACATGAAAATGATTGATGAGATGTTTTACATTTGTTGGACTAATTCTTCAAAGTACCACTCTGGACAAGTCACGTTTCAAGTGCTCCAAATCCACATATAGCTGGTGCCTCCTACTGACTGTGGAAAGCAAAGCTTTTGGAATCAGACATTCTGAACACAAAATCTAGTTCAACATTAGCTAACTGTGAGAGGTTGAAGAAATTAAGAAGTTCCAAGGGCTAGTTTACCAGCAATCATGAAATAGAAATAATTTACAGCTTGCATATGTTTGTAAAAATGAGAATTTATATATATATGTGTATGCTGCTGTTGTTGTTGTTGTTAGGTGCCGTAGAGTCAGTGTCCAACTCATAGCGACCCTATGTACAACAGATGAAACACTATTGTCAGTGATTCTTTGCCGTTCATAGGGTTTTCAATGGCCGATTGAGTTTTGGAATGGGTTGCAGGGTCCGTCTCCCAAGCTGGTGTCCCCAGGCAGTCTCCCATCCAAGTAATAACCAGACCCAACTCTGCTTAGCTTCTGAGATCTGACGGGATCTGACCCCACAATGGTTCAGCTGCAGGCATATATGGGTATAGGTAATTTATATACATGCACACATGCACACACGTTTATATACATATACATGCACTGTGTAGTACAATGCTGGAAAGGCAGGAGCTATTCCTTCTTGGGGAAACTGAGGTTTGAGTGCTCATAACATAATTTCTATTAAACTTAGCTGCTATTCTTTTTGAAATTGCAGAAGAACTTTCTTAGCTTTATATTCATCACTGTGGAACCAATATTGCAATGGCAGGTGAAATGAAGCTCACGGTGGTGGAACATGTGAATGGTGGCCTCATTACCATGCAAAAAGAGATACAACGCTGCTGTCACTTTATGTTAGCTGTGCGTTTATCATGAGGCAGCTCACCTACCCCTTTATAGGTCACAGGAAACACAGGCAGGTAACATATTTATTTTAGGGGATACTATCTTTACTAAGAGCCACACAATGCCTTGACAATAATAAAATTCATCCTGGAATAAATTAAATTTTTTTCTGTGCCTTCTGAAAATCAATTTCCTCCTGTCTCAATTCACAGGCGTGCCCTGATCATTTCAGGCTAGACTGCAGGCTTGAGTTCCTCTGGCTGCTGTTAGGAATATCCTCAAGGAGATCGATTCTGGGGTCCTCTGGAAGACAAGTGTGAACTCTCACCTCTATAAATGGTTCCAACAGATCCCAGAGAAAGAGATTGAAGGCTTAGTTTGAAAACAAGGAAAAAGAAAGTTCATTTTCTTGTCCTACTTGAGCATCAGTTTGGTTCATTTACATCACTGAATGCTAAAGGAGTCAATAAAGCTGAATAATGGACAGTATTTTGTAACTCTTATAAAGTGTTCTCATGGCAATAATCTCAATCAGAAAAATGTAGGGATAAACATGAAATGAATTATACTAAAACTTGCTTGCTTGGTCTGCATTACCCAGATGTTGTTGTTGTTGTTGTTGTTATTGTTGTTGTTGTTGTTAGGTGCCACTTAGTTGGGTCCAACTCATACTGACCCTATGTACAACAGAACAAAATACTCCCCGACACTATGCCACACCTGGCACTATGCCAGTGCATCTCTGCTATCCATAAGATTTTCTTTTTTCCATTTGGTAATGGAGAAAATCTGATGCTATGGTACAGAGTAATACAGCACTGGCTTTTTCCATTACGCATCATTACATCACTTCTAGAAGCACTTTCATCAACCCGCAAAGTTTATGGAGCCTTATGGCTAGCACGTAGTACAACTTGAAACTCATTTGGCTTATGTTCCCCTGTTCTTCCAACATACTCATGACGTCGTGGTGTTCACATTGAGCTTGACCTCTCCCCCTTCATCCCTCCTTATTGACCCTTCTCTCCATCCCATCTTCTCCAATCTTCACTTCCCTCTGCTAAATCCTTCCTGCCTTCTTTTATTCCTTATATTGTCCCTTCTATGCTGAGTTTAATTGTGTATTTTTTATATTTCAACATATGTGTAGGATTTTTCCCTTCCTTTAAGTATGATTCAGCTCCCACATATGAGTGAGAACATATGGTATTTCTCTTTTTGGGCTTGTGTTTATTCACTTAAGATGATGTTCTCCAATTTCATTCATTTTGCTGCAAATGACATTATTTCATTTTTTTTATTGGTGAGTAGTATTCCATTGTGTATATGTACCATAGCTTTTTTATCCATTCTTCTGTTGATGGGCACCTTGGTTTGTTCCACATCCTTGCTATTGTGAAAAGTGCTGCATTGAATATGGAGATCCAGGTGTCTCTGTGGTATGATGACTCATCTCCCTTTGGATATATTCCCAGTAGTGGTATAAATGGGTCATATTGTAGTTCTGTTTTTAGTGTTTTGATGGATCTCCGTATTGATTTTCAGAGTAGTTGAAACAATTTACAACCCCACCAACAGTGTAAGAGGGTTCCTTTGTCTACACAACCTTGTCAGCATTTGTTATTATTTGTCTTGCTTATCTTGGTCATTCTTACTGGAGTTAGGTGGAATCTCAGAGTTGGTTTGATTTGCCTTTCCCTAGTGGCTAGGGATATTGAGCATTTTTTCATGTGTTTCATGGCCTTATGAACTTCTTCATTTGGGAACTGTCTATTCAGTTCCTTTGCCCACTTGTGTATTGAATTATTTGCTGTTTTGGGAGTCGCTTTCTTGAGTTCTTTGTAAGTTCTAGAAATTAGTCCTCTGTCAGATGAGTAGGAAGTGAAGATTTTCTCCCATTCAGTGGGGTCTCCCTTAACTCTGTTTATTTTTTTCCTTTTTCTGTTGTTGTTGTTGTTGTTAGGTGCCATCGAGTCAGTATCCGACTCATAGCGACCCTCATAGGGTTTTCAATGGCTGACTGTTTTGGGATTGCCTTGGGAGTGTACTGCCAGGTCTTTCTCCCATTTTTGTGGTGCTGGGAATTGAATTCGAGACCTCAGAGACTGCAGCGCAGCACTCTACCAACTGAGCTAAATCCCAGCCCTTTTGCTGTACAGATGCTTTTTAATTTCATGTGATTCATAGGATTTTCAATGGCAGATTGTTTTCAGGAGTAGGTTGCCAGGATCTTCTCCCATTTTTTGTAGTGCTGGGGATTAAACCCAGGTCCTCAGAGTGCACAGAGCAGCACTCTACCAACTGAGCTAAACCCCAGTACCCCATCACCCAGATAGTTACTACTGTACAGTGGAGAAATGGCTCTGTGAGCATACAAAGGCAGATGATAGCTTTTTAGAAAAATTGACTTTTGTTATATAATGATAATTCAAAGAAAATAGCTTGTTTAATGGATTTTGGTTAGAATCAGCTAAAGGGAATTAAAGATGAACAACCAAGGTTTTAAAATGGTGCCCTACATGGTGTGTGCATGTGTGTGTGTGTGTGTGTGTGTGTGTGTGTGTGTGTGTATGTGTGTGTGCTGTGCTAGGGACTGACCCCAGGGCCTTGAGCATGCCAGGCAAGCACTCTACCACCAAGCAATAACCCTCACCAAAGACCTGCATCTGGCCATCAATGAAACTTACTCTTAGGCATTTTCTCTTTAACAGAGAAAAATAGAATTACCAAATCATAAAATTGGTTGAAATTCTGGACTAGCCTGTGTTCCACATTTCACAGTGTAACAAAGTGACTAAGTCAGAAGTAACAGGATCGATGAGGACAGAGGGCTGTGTGAGCCCAAGTAATCTGAATCTCAATCCATGACTCTTTTCATGGCAAGAAGTTGCCTCTAAGAAAAGTGACCTGTAGGTTGGGGGGTGGGGAGAGTTGTCAAATAAATAGAGCAAGTGGGATGTCCTTGACATTCATTCCCTTTGGCCAAATGTGGTCACACATGAAGAAATAAAGAAAACCATTAAATTTCACTTTACCCTCAAGTACTTTGTTGCTGATGCTCAAGTATGAAAGAGCTTCAAACTGAGCTATGGAATTGTTGCATATTTTGGAGGGGTGGGGAAGAGGAACGATTTATTCAAATAATCTTCAAATATTTCAATGCTATGCTTTATTTTGACCAGAGATGCCATTGGAGAGTTTTCAGTTAGACTTTCAATGGTTCTGTTATTCATGGATCATGGGCAGAGGAAGACAAGTGGGCACTACTGAAGCATCGCTAGGAAAATCTTCTGGGCAATTAAGCAACCATTCCCCCCTCGTGAATTGTTACAGAGCCACACTGCCTCAGAAATGGATCAGATGAACACTGGTTAAAGAATAACCAGCTGGCATTTGGATTTGTCAGCAAGAATATGTCTCTGTTTAATGTTGCTAGGTGCCCTTGATCGGTATCCAACTCGTAGTGACCTTACATACAACAGGCGAAACACTATTGTCAGTGCTTCTCTGCTGTTCATAGGGTTTTCAATGGCTGATTGGTTTTTTGGAAGTGGGTTACGGGGTCCTTCTCCCAAGCCTACAGCATCTGGTGTTCTCATGTGGTCTCCCATCCAAGTACTAACCAGGCCCAACCCTGCTTAGCTTCCGAGATCTGATGGGATGGGAGGCCACAGGGCTATAGCTTCAGGCCTGTTTCTGTATATAATACTTTATTCCAGGACTTCACAGATTTACATGTGCCTTGTGAAAGGGACTGCAGAAGTGAGTTAGTTCTCCTACCTTGTCCTGAGATGAGAGGATCCCCCTTGGTGCTATTGCCGTGGCCTTGATGCCCCCTGTCCTCCACTGCTGTGTGCCTCCTGTACACAGTAATCAGTCCACTTTACAAGGAGATTATTTTTCCAAAGCAAATGACATGTGAATGTAGCAAAGTTTCTGTGCCTTAAAGAGAGGAGATAGAGTCATTTTGAAACAAAAATAAAAATGCACATAGGCTCCCCAAGAAGTACAAGCTATAGAGAAACCTTCTAGGTAACTTCTAATGCTGGTAGAACAAAACGGAAAAGCTCAGTGATGGCTTTTTATTTCCACTGCTGACAGCAGCGTCCAGGCAAACCCTGGTAGTCCAGATGAGAGAAACACTAAAAGTTAGCCAGCACCCTACACCTTCATAAGGATTAATGAAGTGGAAACGTCTCGTGTTTCAGAAGGAATTACTTCATGATGTCCATCAGAGAGACAGAATTCACCCTATTTCCTTATTCTCCTGCATTCGGCGTTGCTTCTAAAGTTTCTCTTGTCATGATTGACAGTAGCTCTGAGACTGCATTCTCCCTTGCATACTTCAGCAGTGACTTTTTTTTTTTTTTTTTCTTCTAGGCTGTTTTGGTCAACTGTCACTTCTTTAGATTAGTGGAATTGGCTTGGGTCCAGATTAGATTTGGCAGCGGTAGCAACCCTTCTTGGCCTTTTTTATCTTCTTAAGCTATCAGACTGGGTCCCTAAGTCTCCTTATTGATGAAGCTTTTCCCAAGATTCTGGGATTAATTCTAGAAAGAAAGAGCAAAGGCAGTATTCAAGCCAAGAGTTCTCTGTCGTAGCCTGTTTGGCTTTCTATTTTAAAATTCTTCAGAGTGGGTGATTTATAAACCACAGACATTGATGACCCAGGGCTCTGGGGGCTTCCATGTCTGGAATCAGGGCGCCAGCAGGTGTGGGGTCCGACAAGAACTTTGTCTGCTTCTGATTGGTAACTTGCAGCGGCACGTTCAGGGGTGGAAGGCACAGATGTTGTCATAGGGACCCTGAGCCCACTCACGAGAGGAGAGATCTTATGATCTAATCACTTCCCACAGGTGCCCCACCTCTTTATCATGTCACACTGGGCATTAGGTTCTAATGCATGGATTTTGGGGGGCTTGGGAGTGGGACACGGCTGTTCAGACCATAGTTGATAACATCAGCACAAAGATTCTCCAGTTCTTTCCCTAATCCCTGCTCTTGAGTGCTGGCTATGTACTCCCCACACCCCGTCTTCTCCTTGGTGGGCACACAGGCCTCACATCCATTACCCATGCCCTGGCTCACGTTCTAATCCCACGTTCTTCAGCCAGGCTGCTGGGCTCTTGGCATGGAGTGGGATTGAAGTCGTGTGTGTCAATTTCATCCCTGACCAGTGAAAACTTCTTGCTCATGCTCCTTCCATTCAGTTTCCTCTGTCTTGGCTGCTTTGTGCAGATGCACATGACACCCTTCAGCCCCACAATATAACTGACAGAATCTTAAGATGCACGGAGTCTGGGTTTCTGCATTGCCGCTTGAAGGAGAGACACTTGTCAATCAGAAACTCATTTTTAAACTTGAATTTAAAAGTGTCTGTGTGAAAACCACCTAATATTTGGTACTTCATTACAGCAGCAATAATTGCTTTATTTAATACTGTGATGTACACATTCTTGGGATAAATTCCAGTCCTAGGAATGTGGTCCCTGCCTTGTCTCTCCTTACTCAATCTTGTTTGCTCTATCAGGTTCTCTTTCTCTCTTTTTGCAAATAGAGCTCTTTTCCAGAAACCTATTTCACATCACAAGGTCTTCAATATACCTGTGAATGTTAGGACCAGACTAGACCTATGTGCTCTCCTTTTCCCAAACACAGGCTTCCAACATGCCTCACTCTCTTGAGAGGGCTACCCTGTGGCCAGATTAGTCATAACATCTCCCTATGGTGGTAGAAACATATTACTTTTTTCAGGTTTTCCTACTGTGGATGAGCCTTCAGCTGTAGCACTGTGGCATCCAATCCCATCAGATCTAGGAACCTAAGGAGGGTCGGGTCTGGTTAGTACTTCAATGGGAGACCGCCTGGGAACACTAGGTACTGTAGGCTTGGGAGATAGACCCAGCAACCCCCTCCCAAAAATCAATCATCCATTGAAACCCTATAAATAATAGAGAAGCACTAACAATAATGTTTTACCTGTTGTACGTAGGATAACTACAAGTTGGACACCAACTAAATGACACCTAACAACAACAACTGTGGAAGAAATACATTCTATTATGTGCTTTAAAATTAAACTGGTAGAATTTATTTTAACTAAAAAATAATACATAAGGAAGAAAACCAGAAAACCATATGCTTTCCAAAATTAAAAAAGCTACACTCTTAAATTTATTAAATATAATATAAATTCAGTGACATCATAATGAGTGTTTAGTCAGTGTTTAATTACCATGATATTGATGAGGAAATTTCAGCTTTCTGTGAGAAGCAATGAAACATTTAAGTGAACAAATTACACTTCTCTCTAACAAACATTCTAACAAATGAAGCTTCTTGTTACAAACATTCACATTTTTAACATTACAGGTGGTGATTCACCCTTGCCCTGCACCCTCTTACTGGCGTTCCCAAGGTGTGAAGTCTCCTGGGATTTTGGTGCTCTTGTTAGTGCTTCACACACTGAGTTTGGACTGGCCCTGTGCACATACAGGATGCAGACTTCCACATCTAGGTCATAAGAAGTCTTACAGTGAGCCCTTGTGAGACACATGCACTGGGAGAAACCAGTCACCACGTGAGAAGTCTAACTACCATGAGACCACCATGCTCTGCTGGGACATGGTATGATGTGAGATTCTCAAGTTTTCTTGCGTGAGGAAGCCTAGATAGTCATGTAGAAGGGCCATATGTGTGTAAAGAATGGTCTGACCAGCCTCACATAAAATCTTCCAGTAGGGATCCAGCTTGACATGAGTGCCGCCATCTTGGTCATACATGCCGTCTTGCCTGCCAGGTGACTGATACATGCTCCAAACTCTGCAAGGTAAGTAAAGTCATTAAGCCATCAGCCAAGCATTGTGTGCCAACTAGTGATACTCAGTGCATTTCTGAACTGACATTTGACATTATGGTTGTTAGGTGTGACTTTTGACACAGTTTTCAGAAAGTCCAAGTGGGATGCACACAGTTTTCAGAAAGTCCAAGTGCATCCCACTTGGCCATGGCCCACCAAGGTTTCACTTAGATTATAAACTTCTTCCTTTTTCTATGGTGTACCAGGATCCTCCTGTCTTGATGCCACTCTTACACAGACTTATTTGTTAAGTACCTAACAATTTGTGTTCTGTGCAGTGCTGATTTTGTTCAGCTCCTTCTTCTGTCTCTCTGTGCCCTCTACCTTTGGTGGACAGTTCTCCTTCACGGAGGTTGTCCCAAATGCCCGTCATCCCAGCTGAGGTGCCAGGCCTTATGAATGAGCCCCAAGACCATCAGATGACTCTAGCTTCAGCTATAGTGGGTAAGAACTGCCCTCTGAGTCCAGACATTGAAGAATCATGACAAATAATGACATGCTGTTTTCTGTTTATATTTGTTTCATTTTTTAATTTTTGGAGGCAGGGTCTTGCTATATAGGTTGGCCTCAAACTCGTGATCCTTTTGTCTAAGCCTCCTCAGTGCTGGGATTACAGTCCCAGCTTAAATTGTTTTGAGGTAGTTTTGAGGTTGTTTGATGAAGTAGACAACTGGAATATAGGCCAACTGTTCTTCCTAAAATATGAAAGAAAATCTCTTTCCATTTTCAATAAATGCTAGTATTTTAATTTCTCTCTACCTCAGTTACAAATAAATTGAAAGAAAATGAGTGGTAGACAGAGGCTAATTTATCATCTTCATTGCTAATTAAGGCTAAATTGGAGGTCCTATGGGAGCCAAGTGAGTCTCATGAAATTTGCCAGCTGAACAGTCAGGATTATCCACGTTGGAAACTGGACCAGGACGAACACCCAGAGGAGACATCCTGGGTGAGTTTCTTGGCACAGAGGAAGAGCAGAGAACTCGTGGGCAGGCTTGCCTCCAAAAGGAACAAAGAGCAGATTGGTTTTCTCAGATTAGCAGTTAGATAGTTGCTGATTTATTTGACCAAGGTGAGGTCAATCAAAGGGCAAGGAGAGTGCAGGAGTTACATGAATTCATTCGCAGTACATGGAAGGAAGAGCTAGGAGAGTAGAAAAGAAGTTTCCCCTTAATAGTAAAAAAGATTTGACAGAAACTGACTGTGAGTGAGCATAGATGTAACTGAAGTTTTTGAGATTATACTATGTATGATGGTTAATCTTAATTGTCAACTTGATTTGATTGAGAAATATCTAGGAAATCAGGAAAGCACAGTATGGAGTATATCTTCAAGGGCGTTTTCAGAGACAGTTAGACTAGGAGGGCTTTGACCTAATGAATTAATCCTTTGATGCATTCATAATATAATGGCATTATTAGAGGTGCTGAGGAGTAGGAGGCGGACCTTTGGAAGAAGGAAGTCACTGGGAGTGTGACCATGGGGCTGTATATTGCCCTGGCCCTTTCTGTATTCCCTCCTCTCTGCCTCCTGGCCACAATGATGTGAACTACTCGGCTATGCTGCTCCAGCAATGCCATGAGGGCCTGAACCCTCTGAAACAATGAGTCAAAATAAATCCCATAAATTGTTATAGTATTTTGGTCATAGCTATGCAAAAGTAACTAATACAGCATGTAAGTTTTTTCTAATTGTCTTAATTTGCTCTTTCAACAACGTCTAATTTAATGCTTTGCACTGTTAAAATCCTATGTGACAATTCCTTCACTTAAATTTTGTTGTTAAATATCATTGAAACTTATACCTATGGTTTCATTCATAATTTGGTCCAGTGCAATACTCAATATCTGGAGCTTACAACTTTTTTAAATCATTACAATTTTATTGAGGTATATTTAGCAAGTAAAAATTTTACATATTTATGGTGTACAACATGTTTTGATATGCATATGATATGTATATACAGTGTGAACAGCTTACCACCTTGCATAGTTACCATTGTGTGTGAGTGTGTGTACAAAACTCTTAAGATCTGTTCTTAGCAAATTTATAGTATGCAACACATTATATTGAACTATAGACTCAATGGTGTGCATTAGATGTCCATCACTTATTACCTGAATAACTGAGATTTTTCTCTCTTTGGCCAACATTTCCCCATTTTCCCAAATTCCTAACTCCTGACAACCACCATTCTATTCTGTTTTTATGAGTTCAATTTTCTTTGACTTCACATACAATTGAGATCATGCCTTTCAGAGCCTAGCTTATTTCAGTTAACATGTTGTTCTTGTTGTTAGGTGCCATCGAGTTGGTATCCGACTCATAGTGACCCTCATAGGATTTTCAATGGCTGATTGTTTTGGGATTGCCTTGGGAGTGGATTGCCAGGCCCTTCTCCCATTTTTGCCGTGCTGGGAAATGAACTTGGGATCTCAGAGACTGCAGTACAGCACTCTAACAACTGAGCTAAATCCCTCTAAAGTTCATTCTTGTTGAAGAAAATGGTAGGATTTTCTTCTTGTTTAAGGCTGCATAGTATTCCATTTCTGTATATATACATTTTCTTTAGCCATCCATCCAATGATAGACAATTAGGTTGTTCCCACATCTGGACTATTGAGAATAATGCTGCTATGAACATAGGAGTGCAGATATCTCTTTGAGATACTAATTTTATTTCATATGTGTATACAAGGGGTGTCCAAAAATATGGTGAATATTTAAATTTAAAAATTTATTACAGTAGAATATATATAATTAATCCCACTTAATTATACACTCACTATATTTTTGATCATCCTTTATATATGTATATATATATATGAATATATGTATAAAATTACATATGTGCATATATATGAGTGTGTAAGTAAGTGTATACTCACACACCCAGAAATGGGATTTATGGATCATATGGTGGTTATATTTTTGACTTTTTGGAGTACCTTACATATTGTTTGCCTACATTGGCTGCATCCATGTACATTCACAGCAAAGAAATTGAAAGTTCCCTTTTCTCCACAGCAAACCTTTTTGTTCATCTCCATATGCAGACAGGGTATAACAAATGTGAATTACAAAGGCTTCTGAATATTCCAGAGCTATTAGTCAGCTGTCATCACTGTAGCAGAAAAAACAACCCAAACAAACGTACGGCAGGAAAGGTCAATTGGGAGCTCACAGTTGAAGGATCAGTCTAAAATGGTGGCAAGGCAGGTGTGGCCGTGGCGGTGGCAGGGCCTGTGGCAAATGACCTTGTGGCATGGCAGACCAGGAGTAGGAACACAGAGCCTCAGGTCCAGGGGCTGGGGAACATTTCCAACAGTCTACCCAGGGGGCTACTTCTGCCAGAGGGCAGCCTCCCAAAGTTCTACAACCTCTCATGAAGTGCGACCAGCTGGGGATCAAAGAACATGACTTTTGGGGGGCAATTTAGGTCCAAATCATGACATTACCATTTTTTATCAGTTTTGACACTTCTACATGGTTAATCCCCATATCACAAACATAACTACAAGAACATTAAAAAGAGTAAAGAAAATAGAGGAGTCTAAGGCTCCATTGAGGTCTGGGATTTAGCTCATTTGGTAGTGCACTGTGCTGCAGTCTCTTAGGTCCCGAGTTCAACTCCCAGCACTGCAAAAATGGGAGAAGGACCTGGCAATCCACACCCAGGGCAATCCCGAAAAACAGTCAGCCATTGAAAACCCTATGAGGGTCGCTATGAGTCAGATACTGACTTGCCGGCACCTAACAACAACAACAACAAGGCTCCACTGAGGATAGAATGGAGAATACACCTCAATCAATGGTGCTGTAAGTGCGTGGAAGATGTGATAGTACAAATAATTTTGTTTTGAAATGGGATTTTCCTAGTGCTAAAGAGAATGCAAAATTTAACTATGTAATTTGAACTATAGGAATAGAAATGATTTACTAAGGCCATTTAAGAAATTGACAGTGTATACTCCTTCCCTATATTATAAGCCAAAAATATCTGAAATTAAGAATTGCATGTCACTGGCCATTGATTTGAATGCAAATTATTCAACAGTACCTACACGCAGACTTTGTGGTAGGAGAAATATAACACAGATAAAAGAGGGATTGCAGGGGTAGCTATAGCCTTGAAGATGGAGCCAGCACAGCTTCCAGTTGTCCACAATTAAGGTGCATTTAAAGGAAAGGCATGGTCTGTGCTTTCAAACATTTCATATGGCAATTTTGCCCTTGCTTTTCATTAGCCTTCCAGATTGGATCAGCTCTTTATGAGAACGAGCAAACCTCTTTCAAGCTGTAAGTTTATTTAACACACTGTAGGTTTATTTAACTTCCCCAGCAGCATTTTACTCATCCACATACTTATATTTCATTACGTAAATGACTGCTCCGATCATTCTCTCATTCCCTTATGGGCAACAGGAAATGTAACATTACTAACACAGTTTATAGTTGCAAAGGCTAGCAGAGGACCAACTCCTTTCAGCTTGACTATCTCTTTTACTGCTCCCAGGTCAAACATAAAAACTGGCCAGTTAAGGCTCATCAGTGTATTTAAAACAAAAAAGACTGAGCTATGATGTCTGACCATGTAGCTCTCGAATCCAGGCCCAGTTACCAGGATCAGTTCTAGACCTCTGTACCACCATGGGGCAGATAATATGGGACTAAATGTCTTGGAAATGATAGGACAGACAAAGTAAATTGTGGCTCTGTGCTGAAGGCATAGAGCTGAAACCCTAGTCTTTGAGCACTGAATCCTGGAGGAGATGTGGAGTAACTGTGAAGAGTCAGCATGTACTCGTATGGACTAAATATTTTCTGTATGCTAAATAATTAGAATGGGATATACACAGATTGGATTTTAAAATCATTCCTATCTTATTTCTACTAATAAACGCACTTATAATTTTTAAAGCTTTTGCGATTTATAATACCCTTGGACGTGATACTTTCCTATAATCAAGGATTCTAAAATCCAGCTGCTACAAATGAGAATCTGTGCAGCTGCTTTTTGTGGGAAAGGAACTCAAATTATTTATTTATTTAATTCCTAACTCATAGCACGCTATTCATCCCCAATTCTTTCATGTCCACAGGACAGGTTACTATAAGATGCAACAAAAGCACATTTTTTTCTTGGCAGGTGGAGTCGAGCACTGATTTAATAAGTACCATTCTCCTGGGCAGGAAGCTCCAAGGTGTAAAAGAAATTCTCCTTACGATTCCACAGTGACCATAAGGGCAATTTGTGTGATCTCACTTGAGAATGCAGGAAGTCGATATGTCTGTTGGAGACAAGCTAGAGGGGAAAAAATAGTATTAAAACCCCTCCAAGCCCCTCAGGTAGTGATTCTCATTCTTTTCTGCATAGGAGAATCACCGAAGGAGCCTTTAAGTCACTGGATGCTCAGCTGCTTACGTGGTCGATTAAGTCAGAAGCTCTGGGGGACGCAGCAGAGTTAGTGGCCCTTGCGGTTTCCTGGCGATTTCAGTGTGCGCCCATGGCTGCCGTGGGGTCCTCTGGGGGCCTCACAGGGGCTGGGAGGCAGATCACACTGTGTAGGCCTGATGTGCCCCTCCAGCTGTAAGAAGACTAAGGACTTTGCATCTGCAGCCTGTTAATCATCTAGACTCTCCAAAGGAAAGGAAACAGGATTTGGTGATCTGGCAGGAGGTGTTATGGCCTCTGAGGAAATAGTAAACACATCCCCATATCACAAAGAGAATTCATAATCCCTTTGCCTCATCTTGATTTCACACAGGCTCCCTTTCTTTTACCTAAAATCAGAAATTGTTTCCAAGAGCCTGGTCTAAATCTGCTGCTGCAAGAAATATGATTTTATTTTTGTTGTTGTTGTTGTTGCTAGGTGCCATGGAGTCATGTCCGGCTCATAGTGGGGTTTTAAATGGCTGATTGTTTTGGGATTTCCTCGGGAGTGGAATGCCATGTCCTTCTCTTATTTTTGCGATGCTGGTGATCGATCTCGGGACCTCAGAGACTGCAGAGTGGTGCTCTATGATTGCATGACTACTGGTGGAATTACCTCATTCTGTGCATCTGGGTGGGGCTTGGCTCAGTTGGTAGAGTGCTACTCTGCCCTTTCTGAGTGCCTGGGTTCGATCCTCAGCACCACAAAGGCAAGAGAAGGACGTGCTGATTCATGCCGAAGCAATCCGGATACAATCGGCCATTGAAAACTCTGGGAGGGCTGTTATCACTCAGACTTGACTCAACGGCACCTAACAACAACAACATGCATCTGGGTATGTTGTTTTCCCCCAATCTTCTGTAATTATTTCAGAAAAGTTCACCCAATTAACTGGAAATAAATTTTTCATCAGGCAAAATCTTAATATCAACAAACATTGGAGGGTTCACTGTTTGCCTCTACGTGCATATAAAAACTTTGAGTTAAGACAACACTGTTCCTCTTGCATAGGTCACATCATAGAGGCAGTGAGCAGAGTAAAATCAATAAGACCAAAAAGTACATAGAAACATGTTGTCAGTAATTTTATGAAGATAATTTACAAAAAAGAAAATCATAACTTATATGGAAAGGAGAAGGAAAAAAGGCACAGAAAATGGAGAGGGCAGACCTTGGTCATTTTAACACAAACTTCTCTTTGATTAATTTATATGCGTGGAAAAAATGGAAAATTAGAAATGTCTACCAGAGATCAGTAAAATATCACTAGTAATTCCACAATCTGGGAGAAGGACCCAGCAACCCACTCCCAAAAATCAACCATTGAAAACTCTATGAATAGCAGAGAAGCACTGACAATAGTGTTTCACCTGTTGTACATAGGGTCTCTATGAGTCAGATACTGACGAGGGCACCTAACAACAACAACAACAACAATTCCATAATCCAGGCAAAATTTATCCAGGCATATATATGTGTGTGTGTGTGTGTGTGTGTGTGTGTGTGTGTGTGTGTGTGTGTGTGTGTACACCTGCATGTGCATGTGGATTATATACTAGATTTGAGATTGTTCTTAGGTGCCATCAAGTTGGGTCTGACAGTGGCTCTATGTACAACAGAATGAAACACTCCCCAACACTGTGCCATGCCTGGCTCCATGCCAATGCTTCCCTGCTATTCATGGAGTTTTCAATGGTTGATTGTTTTGGGAGTGGGCTGCCAGGTCCTTCTCCCATTTTTGCAGTGCTGGGGCTCGAACCCAGGGCCTCAGAGAGTGCAGAGCAGACTCTATCAAATGAACGAAAGCCCAGCCCAGATTTGAGATATGTACACATATATGCACAAGTAGACCTATCACACATTGTATATATATATACAAATATACAAATATGTACACATATACAGCATATACATGTTTGTGTGTTATATATAAATATATACTCATTCATTTATATATGCATACATATTCTAATGCATTGTTGTTGTTGTTGTTGTTAGGTGCCATTGAGTTGGTATCCGACTCATAGTGACCCTCTGTACAACAGGGGAAACACTATTGTCAGTGCTTCTCCGCTGATCATAGGGTTTTCAGTGGCAGATTTATTTTTGGGAGGGGTTTGCCTGGTCCTTCTCCCAAGCCTACAGCTTCTGGTGTTCCCAGGCGGTCTCCCATCCAGGTACTAATCAGGCCCAACCCTGCTTATCTTTCGAGATCTGACGGGATCGGATGCCACAGGGCTACCGCTGTAGGCTCTAATGCATTACACATGCAAAAACTATTGTAGTATCAGAGAGAAAGTAAATAATGACATTTCTCTTTCTAGGTTCTTAATCAACAGAGAGTAGAAGATGAAGGCTGTAACAGTGTCTTTATTATTGGTAAAGGGTAAGTAGGAGAACATATGTTTGTGTGAGAAAAAGAGTCAACTGCCTGAAGTCCAGGATTAGAACTGTGCAGACTCACTCACCAAGACACAGATATTCCTGGGCCTGGGGAGTCCACCCTCACCAGACTGGCGCTGGAGAAGCAAAGTGATCTCAACTTCTCTCTAAGTCAGCGGGCTTCAAAGGGGAGAAAAGTTGGATCTGCGATGAGCAGGCCATATTTAGGCTATCCAAATTAATATGTCCATGTAATCTATGTGACTATAACACATACCCCCCACGTCTGTCAGCTTGTCATGCTGTGGTGGCTGGCATGTTGCTGTGATGCTGAAAGCTATGCCACTGCTACCTCAGATACCAGCAGGGCCACCCATAGTGGACATGTTTCAGCTGAACTTCCAGACTAAGACAGACTAGGGAAAAGGACTCTACAGCCCATTCCTGAAACAATTAGCCATTGCAAACCCTGTGAATAGCAGAGACACACTTTCAAACATAGTGCTGGAGAATGAGCCCCTCAGGGTGGAGGCATTCAAGAAAAAAACTAGGGAAGAGTTGCCTCCTTAAAGTAGAGTAAACTTTAATGATGAGAATAGAGTAAATGCCCTGAGATCTCCTTTTGCTGATGTGGCACAATTCAAAATGAGAAGAAACATAGTGCCTGCAACAATGGGCTCAAAGATAAAGATTGTGTGCGTGGCACAGCGTTGCATAGTATAGTGTTTCATTTTGTTGTTATAGGGTCTTTATGAGTCAGATCCAACTCCATGGCACCTAACACCACCACCAAAATACATACTGTATATAATTATAAACATATATAATTCTATAGATATTCAATTTATTATGAAGTAAATTCTCAAGCACTTAGCTGTTTTTCAAGCCAAATTATGTCTACATACAGGACATCAGAAGTTTTGCAATAAGATTAGATGCAAACAGTATGATACACATTATACACCAATCACAAAGTGCATAAAACTCCTTTAATTTATAAATTTCATCAATGAAGTTGCCCCAATTTCACATCTAATCCCTCTGTCAATATTAAAATTTCAGGGAGAAATTAAAGTTCAAAGAATAAATTCTCTTACATGTTAAATCCAAAGTAAATCCAAAATCAACTTTCCTTGACTTTTTGTGGTAAGTCAGAATCCACAGGTCCTCCTTCCCCGTGTTTTATTCTGCTTTGTTAAATTAGAGGAGATCACCGTAGCTGGGCAGAGCTAGGTTCCTTCAACAAGTGCAAGCTGGGAAGGGCATGGATCCTCCAGGACCTCAGAAATTCTCAACGTCATGGCTTACTCTTACCTCAATAGGACTCTAAAATAGAACTCAAAAGGTAACCTTGCCGGGCACAGTGGCACACGCCTGTAATCCCAGCGGATCCGAGGCAGAGGTGGGAGGATCACAAGTTCAAGACCAGAGGCAGTCTGTGTAATTTAGCGAGACCTTGTCTCAAAAAGTAAAAAAAAATGGGCTGCGGGCACAGCTCAGTGGCCCAGCACTTGCAAAGCATGCAGGCACAAGGCCCTGGGTTCAACCCTCAGTACTGAAAAAAAAAAAAAAAAAGTAACCTTAACCTCACACCCATCAAAATTAGGATATAAGACCAACCCTAACCCCTAGAGCAATGATCCATTGTAAAAATTCTGCTCCCCTAACCCAGTTTCATTAGAGGCTATCTTACTTTTGTCTCAGGAGGCAGATGGTGGAGGGAGAAACTCTTGATTTCAACTTAACCAGTTGGCCAGCCCATCCATTTACTTTTCTGGAATCCACAACCTGTGAAAATAATTGGTAGGAACCTCCTTCTTGTTGTTGTTAGGTACCGTTGAGTTGGTGTCTGACTCATAGTGACCATAAGTACAACAGGCGAAACACTATTGTCAGTGCTTCTCTGCTATTCATAGGATTTTCAATGGCTGATTGTTTTTTGGGATTGGGTTGCAAGGTGCTTCTCCTAAGCCTACAGCACCTGGTGTTCCCAAGTGGTCTCCCATCCAAGTACTAACCAGGCCAGACCCTGCTTTGCTTCTGAGATCTGATGGGATCGGACACCACAGTGGTACAGCCAGGAACCTCCTAGAAGATGATAAACGTTATCATGATGAATTTACCATGTGTGAGAGCAGCGGGGAGAGCAGGAGTGCAGGGGTCCCCTCCCTCAGACTCTTCAAACAGAGGGCGGCATTGAAACGATGCTTTCACCATTGTTTGCCACGGCAGCTGAGAATATTTGCCAGGTGCTGAGAATATTTTCGTTCTCACTGTCTTGGTCTAAACCTCTTGACGTCCATTTCTCTTTGAGCACTTCATCCCTAAGATGAGCTCCACTGACTGGTACCAGCTTCAAAGGATTCTTCCAGGAGGTGCTTTTGTGCCTGGTACCGTAGCGCCTTTCCTTTGCCTCCCAAAATGGAATTGTTATGGCCAAAAAATATCCTACCTTCTAGAAGAGCCTATACCATAGAGCCAGCTGAAAATTCGCCCTCAGAAGATTTCCCAGCTGAAGCTGCTCTGGAGGTAGTTGAGGCAGAAGCTCCAAGTTGGGGCCAATGCCTCAGCCCCCACCCCTCTAACATCTATGCAGCTGCTAACTTTCCATCCCATCAACTTCTAAAGCCCAGGGTTACCCACAGGCCCAGCTACCTTAAGTATCATTTTGAAACTCAGTCCAATATCCTTTCCCTTAGTATTTTCTACTACTGAGCCTTTGAACCAGACACGTAGTTTAAGGGCATGTATTCTGCTCTTTCCACCTGTGCACTGAAGGCAGAATGAAGTGCCACCTACTGCCACCCGAGGCAAGAGAGCCTAGGAGCTCCCTGGTGGCCTGTGGCTCATGTGTAACTGTGCTGATTGCTAAGTGCATGCAGGTAATAATCCCATCTTACCCAGCCAGTAGTACCAGGACAGGCTGTGTCTGCATGGTAATAAACTGCATCAGTCTGCAGACTGAGTCCTCAGCACCTGCCAAAGACCCTCCTTTGCTGAGGCCAATGCCTTGCACAACAAGCTCAAGGTCAAGCTGGAGCAATCTGCACTCTGATGCCATCTAGGCTGGCTTTGGCCCTCTCTCTACAGAAAGTCATATGGGGTTACAACTACAATTTGCAGCCTCCAAAATCCAAAATACTTAATGACTAATGTTAATGGACTCCTTATGCGTCCAGCAGTGAGAAGCTAATTGTACAAAGTAAAAATGTGTCTGACCTAGTAGAATCTCAACAAACCACTGAAGTTAAATTCTCTGCCCTGATGCCGAAGGTTTAAGTTTGCATCTGAAGTTTTGCTCATTCCACCTGCAGTTTGCTTTTGAAATGTATCTTGTAGCTGAGTTCAGTGCCACCCCCCCTTCTTCCCAGCAACTCTGGAGGCAGAGGCAGGAGGATGGCAAGTTAGAGGCCAGAGGCAGCCTGTGCAATGTAGTGAGATTCTGTTTCAAGATAAAAAATTTAAAAATGGGCTGGGGCTGCAGCCCAATGGTCGAATGCTTGCAAAACATATAATATGAGACTGTGGGTTCAATCCTCAAGTACCACACACACACAAAAAAATAACTAGGTCTTGTTTCATTTCTCAGTGTGATAAATCCTTGTAGCAAAGATGGAGTTTACATACACACACATATACACACAAATGCACACACAAAAGGTGTTTTGTTTTGGTTTTTTTTGGTACTGGGGGTTGAACCCAGGGCCTCGCACCTGCATGCTCTGCAAGTGCTGGACCACTGAGCTGCACCCCCAGCCCATTTTTTAACTTTTTGAGACAGGGTCTCGCTAAGTTACACAGACTGCCTCTGGTCTCGAACTTGTGATCCTCCTACCTCCGCCTCCCAAGCTGCTGGGATTACAGGCGTGTGCCACCACGCCCGGCTCAAAAGGTGTTTCTTTTTATATTTTATTTTTAATAAATTGAGATTATGTCATAGATAATGTCATTGTATTAATGCATCCTTAAGAGATATCTAGAATACATTTGCTCAACTAGAATGAATTAATTAATTAGTAATTTAATAAGTAATAATAAAATATATGCTTTAGTAATATTTAGCATTAGTCAGTGCTCATTGGTTGTAAAGTGACAGAACCCAACTCAAAATTATTTCTTCTAAAATGAAGAATTTAATCATTCACATAACTAAAAATCATAGTGGATCCACATACTGAAAAGAGGTTGGTAGGCAGTCTTTCTCTCTCCGTATGCCCTTGCCTCCCACTAATGTCTTGCCATCTTTCTGTTGGGCTTTCCTGGGCTGCCAGCCTTAACGTTTTACCTTATAAACCATTCTCCATGTCCAGCACAAGTGACAGTTACTTGGTAACTCCAGATGAGGGAAAGGTCCGGCTTGTTGCTTTCTTCTACAATCACCATGGAGGATATGGTCACTCACCACTGGCTTCTAAAACAGGTGCATATAAGCCACACCTATTACTGATGCTCACATTTCCTTCTCTAAGCAAATCAGTTGGTGATGTATAACGTCAATGACTAGGAAAAGTGTGGGGGCACCTGAACCCCAACACCATGGGGTACTGGCGAGGCGCAGTGGATGGAGTCAAGGATGGACAGCTTTGGGCTCCAGGATGCCTTTGGTACAGGTTTTATTGTACAGCTCCTGTTAAAGAGATAAAGCCCACAAGCCCGCCCTTTGGGATAGCAGAAGTGTAATTGTTCTTAAGTGTTACAGCTCCATCTCTGGCGCTGGGTCCAGAGGCCCTTCAGCGGTGGGCTGGGGGCCCTCCAGACGACCCCTGTGAAGGCTGGCTTCTTCTCCGCTGCTGTTCATTCCTGATGTTCTCTGTCTTGGTCTGGCATTGCAGTGGCCTCTGCGATGGCAGGCAGACCTCTCTTGGTCCCGTGAGCTCGAATTCGGCAGTGATGGGGTGGCAGGTCTGTGCGATGATATGGCAGGCTCAGGTGGTGATGGAATGGCCTCTGCGATGGCAGGCAGTGTCCTATCTTGATGGTGTGCCCTGTCTGCAATGGAGTGGCAGAGCAAATTGGCAGCAAGCAACCCACCAGCAGGAAGCTAGCAGCCAGCAGCAGCCAGCAGCCAGCAGCCAGCAGCCAGCAGCAGCCAGCAGCAGCCAGCAGCACCCAGCAGCACTCAGCAGCACTCAGCAGCACCATCAGCAGCCTCACATGCAGAGTGAGATTTGCTTATATATTGCTTGGGTAACTGCCTTAACTGCCTCAAGATGACAATCAGGTGGGGGTGGGAAGGGCTGGGTGCAACAAATTTAGGAGTGACATTCAAATAAAGAGTGAAACCAGATGTCACTCTTTGGGCAATCAAGGGTAGATCCTTGATTACCAATCAGGGGACAAGATGAGGGTTGCATAATTCCCTACAGAAAAGAAGTGCAGTCCTGCCATTTGCCCCAAATGCACCCAAAGTGGAAATATGTAATGAATAGCTTAATGACCTCTACACTCTTCATTAGCTTTATTCTCTGGTAAAAATCCCTAAAAGCAAAGGAGTTTCTGACTCATATCTTTCCATTTAACCATCCTGATGGAAATAATTGACTTTTACCCAGAGGTTTCCACAAAAGACCCATTGTTGAAGGAAAGAAAATTTTAGAGGAACCCTAAGTTTCCTATTGCTGCTGCATGAATCACCACAAAATGGCTTAAAATAACACAGACTGATTTGATTATCTTGCAATTCTTAAGGTTCTAAGCCTAAAATTAGCATTACTAGGCTAAGATAAAAGGGTCCACAGTATTATATCCCTTATAAAACCCCTACATGAGTCAGCTTTCAGTCATTGTGACAACTACTTGGTTGAATAACTTAAAGGGAGAAACAGTTTAAATTACACTTTCTACTTCAGCCCATTATGGAAATTAGTATAGAGGTTCCTCAGAAAACTAAAAATAGAAACACCATCTGATCCAGTTATGCCACTCCTTAGAATATACCTGAAGGAAGATAAGTGATCATACCATAGGGACACCTGTACTTCCATATTTATTGCAGCTCTCTTCACAACTGCAAGGGTAGAGAATCAGCCCAAATGTCCATCAACAGATGATTGGATTTAAAATGTGGTATATATACACAATGGAATATTATTCAGCAGTAAAGAAAAATGAAATTATGTCATTTACAGCAAAATGGATGGAACTAGAGATCATCATTTTAAGTGAAATAACCCAGACTCCAAAAGAGAGATACCATGTGTTCTCACCCATATGAAGGAGCTAAATATATATGATTGGAAAATGCAAGAAGACTATTGGGAAGGGGAGCAATGGGGAAGGTGGTGGAGTGGGGGAACTGCATATTGGGGTAAGGAGGGAGAAAACAAGTGCAAAATACAAGATACAATGCTATGAAAATCCCACAATGGAACCCACTATACTGTATGCAATTAAAAACAATCATAGTACACCTCATTAATTATTGACACATGCTAATCAAAAAGCTTTGTGTATTGTTTAAAGAGAATTCCAAGATCATTCTATGATGCCAGGATTATCCTACCACCCAAACTAGAAAATGACACTACACAAAGTAAGCTACAGGACATTATCCTTGAGGAACACAGATGCAAAAATCTTCAGCAAGCTGGGTGCCATGGCACATATCTGCAATCCCAGTGACTTTGGGGGTCTGAGGCAGGAACATCACGTGTTCTAGGGCAGAAACACTCTTTGAAATTTAGTATTGCAAAGAAACTGCCTCAAAAGAAACAAAAAATCTTCAACAAAATATTGTTGTTGTTGGGTGCCATCGAGTTGGTATCCGACTCATAGGGTTTTCAATGGCTGACTGTTTCGAGATTGCCTTGGGAGTGGGATGCCACGTCCTTCTCCCATTTTTGCAGTGCTGGGAATTGAACTCAGGACCTCAGACACTGCAGTGCAGTGCTCTACCAACTGAGCTAAATCCTAGCCCCAACAAAATATTAGCAAACTCAAACTGATAGCACATGAAAAAGATTATTCACTATTATCAAGTGAAATTTATCACAAGGAGGCAAAGATAGTTCAACATATACCCATCAGTAAACAGGATATAGTGCATCAACCAAATGAAGGGAGAAAATACATATGACCATGTCAATAGGCATAGAAAAGCATTTGACAAAATTAAAAATTCTTTCATAATAAAAACTCTGAAAAAATTAGGTATGGAAGGAACATATCTCAATATAATGCAGGCCATATGTAATAAGTCAACAGATAATATATTGAATAGGAAAAACTAAAGGACTTATCTCTAAGAGATAGATGATAAAGATGCCAACTTTCACCATTTTTTTCAACATAGTACTGGATGTGCCAGCTAAAAAAATTAGGATGAGAGAAATAAACAGTATTCAAATTGGAGAGAAGGAAGTAAAAATGTCTCTGTAGATAACATGGCCTTATATAGAGAAAATGTCAAAGACTCCACCAAAAGCGAAATATTGTTGTTGGTAGGTGCCCTGACTCAGTGTCCTACTCATAGCAACCCTGAATACAACAGATGAAAAAATATTGTTAGTGCTTCTCTGCTATTCATAGAGTTTACAACAACTGATTGTTTTTTGGGAGTGGGTGGCTGGGTCCTTCTCCCAAGCCTACAGCTCCTGGTGTTCACAGGCGGTCTCCCATCCAAGTGCTAACCAGGCCTCACCCTGCTTAGCTTCCAAGATCCAATGGGACCTGACACCACAATGGTACAGCTGCAGGCCATATAAAAAAATATATATATAAATGAAGAATACTTTAAGCCAACTCCTTCTGATATAAAATGTTATTTTATATAAGATATATGAATGAGTATATGGGAAAAATAGAGGAATATAGCCCATATATGCATATGAGTTTTACTACATATTAGTCAAAAGCTTCTAAAAACTTTGTAAATTGATGAAAGTGTAACCAAAAGTGATGTAATAGTCACATTATGGAAAAAGTCAGTGCTGTATTACTCAGTACCCCACCAACATTTACCAATAAAGAGAAAAAAGATAAAAAGAAAAAGATTTTATGAGATGATGACTTTTGAACAATGCCAATAATTTAATTAAAATTACTTTTATTTGGAAAAAAATATATCTAAGCAAAATCTTGCACACAATGGAAGCATTATTCATAATCAGCAAAAAGTGGAAACCACCTAAATGTTCATCAATTGGTGCATGGAAACACAAAATGTTTTACGTCCATGCAATAGAATATCATTCAGCAGCTATAAAGAAGCATTAATATATGCAATGTTGTGGTTGCAATTCAAGAACACTAAGCTAAATGAAAGAAACCAGTCACAAAGGACCACAAATTGCATGATCTCATTTGTATGAAATGTCCAGAAAGGGCATATCTACAGAGACAGAAAGTAGATTGCTGGGAAAAATGGGTACTGAATGCCAAGGGGTTTTGGATTTCTAATATGGGGGGAAAATATTCTAAAATTATATTGTGGCAATGGTTGCACAACCTGTGACTATTCTAAAAGCATTGAAACATACATTTTAAATGAGTAAACTGTGTAGTATCTTAATTATATTTCAGTAAAGCTGTTACAAAGGTAATATATATATATATACACACACACATACATACATATATACATACATATATATGTATGTATATTGTTGTTGTTGTTGTTAGGTGCCGTCGAGTCGGTATCCGACTCATAGAGACCCTCTGTACAACAGGGGAAACACTATTATCAGTGCTTCTCTGCCGTTCATAGGGTTTTCAATGGCAGATTGATTTTTGGGAGGGGGTTGCCAGGTCCTTCTCCCAAGCCTACAGCTTCTGGTGTTCCCAGGCGGTCTCCCATCCAGGTACTAACCAGGCCTGACCCTGCTTA